>LGRX02030049.1:0-25602 GCA_001247695.2 Cymbomonas tetramitiformis
TCCCGAGATACATACATAACGGTTCATTGGAATGATCAGGTCCGTAAGGAATGGCCTGAAAGATTTTTAACAAGACGTTATTCGGAAGGTGCATCATGTGTAAAAAAATGACGTTTATCTATTACTTCAAACCCTTATATTTCGAAACAGCCGAAGGGCAATAGCTTCGACACTCAGACTCACGTGTGACAATCGTATACCATTGTCAAGCAGTTGCACTAGGTCATACCCACACTGCGAGTATGGAATGATGAGAACGCTGTATACGGAAGTAGCGAAAATGATGCAGCAGGGTATGAATAAAACACTACTTAGAACTAACAATTATTTTCTTAAAATAATTGGTACAATTAGCATGTTCTTAGAAGCCAAAGTCCAAGTCCTCGTCAGGCATATCCGCCGCACAGTTGCAAGCTCCTAAATATTGCTCTATACTCTCGCCGCGCTGCTCCGGTAACAATAAATCATTTATCTTGTCCACAGGTATTTTCAGATTTCTAGGCGGTACCCACCTCCCCGTCCAAGGGTTCCTGGAGGGAAATCGTTCGAGATGCATCAAGGTAAAGAATAGGAAAAACCGAGTTCGGCGTACATAACGGTATCCTGCAAAGATTTCGTCCAAGTCCCAATTTCCCTGAATGATAGGCCTTTCGCAATGCGCGTATACGTTTTCCGCATTACAGTTTACGCAAGGTGTATGACCGAAAATGTTCACATGATTTATCATATCTTCATCCTCGTCAAAACCATCTAACCAAAGCAAGACTCGCTGAACCTGCCGGGTCAGCGCCATTTCTCAGGATGTTCTTGAACGCGAAAATAAATGATTAAAACTCGTTACAACACGTCTTAAGTAGGCATGGGAGCAAGGTATTTTTTTCCTAACGGCAATTGCACCACTTTCCGTCGTCATCAGGTTCCTGGTCAAAGCCTGTGCCCTGGTTAATCAACTCCGGAATGAAATCTGTGGGAACCGCCATTGTTTTGGGGGTAAGTGCGCCAGAGTTGGCTTGCGTTGGAGTGTACGTATATTGCGCAGTAGTGGCAGGATACCGATGCGCATCCAACAGTTGAAAATACCATGTTTCCCGAGTCTCGCGGATAAACCTCCATTTAGCCTCAGAGGGGTCATGTGTAGGAATCAGCGCAGGATCGATGAACACTTCCTCGCGATATAAGAACCAATTCCAGGAATGGCACACATTGCATTTTTCGTATTCGATATACATACGTTCAAGCTCAACAAGTGCGTCTTCCATGAACTCAGGAGTATTCATGATGCTAGTATTTTACTGCGAAAATAAATGAATAAAAGACATGTAACATTAATTATATAGCAGTAAACTTCGAGAGATTTCCTTTCAACACGGTGTTGACAATCGTGTACGATTGTCAGAAGTGTGCAGAGGGTAGTTTTGGTATGCACGGCGTGAAAGTTATTGTTTTTCCTACATGTAAGTATACGGTTTATTTCAGTACTAACACGTGACATAAGTGTTAGCTACCAAGCATATGTCTCCTCATTGCACGCGCTAGCATCAATTATGCGCGTTAGGGTGCAGATTCTGAACATACGCCCGCAACCTTCGCATCTCCTTTCATCTTCCTGCAGCAGATCGCTTTCCAGCTCTGTCAGGGCACCGTGCGTAGTTTCGCTGTAGCGGTGTCTATTTCGCCAGCCCCGCCACTCCAAATCTGAGTATCGGTGGTAGATCCACCCGCCCTCATACCAGTACACGAGATGCCTCACCCCGAACCTTTCGCTGGATCTACGGCCGTGGACGTACATCGGCCAAAAACTCCACCAGTGATAGGTCCTGAGATTAACTGCATGTTGCCCGAAGTCCTCCCAGTCTTCTTCAGCTTGTTGCCGCGCTCGCCGCCACAAGCGGAGAATTAAACGGTCTTCAGGAACCCATTGGGCTTGTTGTAACTGGCAGTCGCGAAACGTAAAAGCATCGAAAGGCCATATCCAATACTGCAATATTCCAATACTGGGCATAATGGTGAGGTAGTCTAAGGGGCGGGTTGTGGTTCTATGTGACGAACGCAGGTGTGATGAAATGACCTCCGGTTACAACTCCTCCAATATATATATCCAACATATATCCTAAAACCCTGAACCTTAGACGCCCCGATATGTCTATGTGCAGCACACCTGACACCAAGACTCACCTGCTTGACAATCGTATACGATTGTCAAGCAGGTGCACTAGGTCCGACACCCAGACTCACGCATGCGACTGGGTTATACCCCCTGAGTCCCTGGTTAGGGGGGGAGGGGGGAGCCAGTGTCTATTCCTTAAGTATGAAGAAAAAATTTAAATTTTCTTAAGTATGTGAAAACGCAGGCGTCGTCGCGGGCCGACGCGTTACACTCCTTAAGTATGGGCTTAAGTATGGGAGCCCTGATTTGTGAAATGTTAGAATGTTAAGAATGTTTGGTCCGGTCCGTCCAGTCCGTCCAAACTGGACGGACTGGACGGAGACGAATTTGGACGAATTTGGACGGACAGCTGGACCGATATGAATCCCCGCGGGCACCCCTCCAGCGACTGAATTAACCCCGGCCTGGGGGTCTGCACTGGCGGTCTCAGCTGTGGGGTCTGCAGGAGCGGACCGTGTGCCCCCCCCTTGGCTGTGGAACTCCTTCAGGCACTCCCTGAAGGTGGCCGCTAGGGCTGCAGGGGTAAGGGTCCGCCCTTCGTCACGCTCTCGACGCCGCAGCCTCCGCTTCCTCTCCTTGGCGTCGCGATGCTTGCGGGCACGGTCACTAAGTCCGTCACTCTGCCCGCTCCTGCCCGACTTAGACGACCTCGAGGATTTTGATGACCTCGACGAGGACGTCTGCGAGGCGGACGAAGAGCCCCCGCCAGAATTGGAGTCGGACTCCTCGCGGAAAGGTAGGTTGCGCTCGTCCCAGCTCCCCGGTCCCGACGAACGACGAGACCGCCGACGCCCTGCGTTGTTCGAGACGAACACTGAAGAACGCGTTGAAGCTGACCATCGACCTCTACCGGGGTATCGCCACCTCTGAGGCCGCGGTGTCATTGGGCATGAGGGAGAAGGTCACGCTGCCGCTGATTGAGCTGATGCCGCCTGCTGACGCGAGGAGTAAACGGAACGAGGCCCCAGGGTGTGCTTGGCAACTGAGATCTTTGATGACGGTGCCGCGCCAGAGCGCTGTCTTGTCTCTGTCTTTGATGACTGTGCTCCACCTCCACACGAGGCTGCGCTTTCTGACGCAATGGGAGAAGACCGTCTGGCCCTCTCAGGAGAGCGATGTGCACCTGAACCGTGTGCATTCTCACGAGGACACCCTGAGCTGGTTGACCTCCTGGCGTCATTCCTAGAGGAGCTCAGACTCAAGAGGTTCGACCAGGAGGAGAGGGAGATGCTCGACGCACGCTGCCAGTCCATGGTGGAAGCGGGCATATTGCAACCCAGCTCGCTGATGCGAGTCCAGCTCACTGGACGGATCAACCTGCACGCCGAGAGCTCAACGTTCGAACCACCTGCGCCCGGCACGTCCGTAACGGGCCAGATGTTGGGCCTGCTGCAAGCGACGTCGCGCAGTCAGCGGGAAGCCAATGTGGCGACCAGGAGCGAGTGGTCCGGTGCTGAAGAGCCAGTCAATGTGGCGCCCATCACGCCAGTCAGTCTGACTGCAACCCAGATCGACTCTCGCTATCCAGACCCTACGCAGGAGCAAGAGGTTGGAAGTGAAGCGGTCTACATGTTGGCCAGCGCGCAACCGTGGGCGGGCATGGCAGTGAACCCATGGGACCATCAGGACAAGGAGAGCAGCTGGTCTCAGCAGCGCTTGTATGTCGATCGCACTGGCTATGCTCGTTTGTGCACACTCTGTGAAGAGGACGGTGGGAGCAAACCAGACGAAGGGTTCGTGCATGTCACGTTCCCACGCTGTGGGGAGTGGAAGAGCATCCTGGAGACGGAGCTGCTGTGGCCCGACTTCACGCTGGTGGACCAGAAGGTTGACAAGGAGACGAAGGTGCCCTCAGAGACCTGGGCCACGCGGGCGAGTTACAGAAAGGACAGCGATCAGGTCGCGCTTCCTGACTGTCGTGCCCATCGAGAAGCTGGGCGACACATCATGGCGGACGTTCAGGAGGCCCTCAACGCCCAACAGGTGTACCCCACGGGAGTCGTGACTGGCTACCATACCTCATGTGGGACAAGATGGCGCGTCAGTTCTGCGTGCTTAGTGAAAAGACTCGCGTCCAGTGGGAGCTCATGGAAAATATGGTACGTCACACCATGGCTGGCAGTGCCAGCATGAGCCCCATGGGGAAGGTGACTGGCGAGTTCCAGCTGCCCTTCTACTATGAGAAGGATCAGCGCTGGCGATACCAACCCCTGAAGTACGTGCAGAGAGTGAACATCGCTGACCTCCGAGCTCGCCTTAAGGTGAAGTACGATGAGGTTGTAGCTGGTGCGCAGGCCATCCCGCTGCTTACGCTGTCAGATGCAGCTTGCAAAGTGGGAAAGTTCTACCCGGTAACGGATGGAGAAGGGGGAGACGGTGAGGTGTTCAGCACGAACGCCGCCGCCATGGAGTACCTACACTTGGGGGACAGCAGAATGATGCTCGCTGCATACAAGACCGAGGAGAAAGCACGATCGTGACGCGCTGGTCACCTACGGAGCTAGGCGGGTGCTTCCAGGGCAAGATCGAGTTCCAGCTTGGAAAGCCCTATGCAGAGCGAGGGAAAGGACTGCACACGTGCGAACTCAGCGGCAGGACGATGCACCGCTACTCCTCCTCTGCAGCAGTGGGGCAGCGAGGTGAGTACTTGCCTCTGGGTGGGCAGTCGAAGGGCTGTACTGGTGGACTCCTAGGCACCATACAGATGCATGTGGAACACCTCGGCACGAGCAAGCAGCTGGTGGAGATAGCCACGAGCCACTTGGTCGACGGTCCACAACAAGGCACGCTGCGGGTGCTCAAAACGAGAGCCAACTCCTATTCCAAGGCCGTGCACTACCTCTGTGAGGACCACCGCTACTACCGCGCGCGAGAATCCTACGGAGTGGTGTTCACCTTGGAGTACCTCTCCTCCGGGACACGCAAGTTCGATCGCTGTAGCTGGGTGACATGGGACAAGGCGGCCGTGATGCACAGGGAGCCATTATCTAAGCTCGCATCTCTTGTGGGACCCGCGTTGCTGGCCGACGCACGACGAGCTGAGGTGCAAACGCAGCTGTGTGGCGAGTTTATGCGTTGCTTGGACCCCGCCACGGAGGATGGCAACTCCCATCGCAGACAAGCAGAGGAGGATGAGGAGGTTGACAGCGCCTCGAGGCGCTCGCCCAGCCTCGCCGCTGGTGAGGATGTGGGGTCCAGCCCGTGCTACACAGCAACGCTGTCTACACGGTCGGAGCGTTCTGCTTCGGAAGGACAGGACGTGGGGCACATTGGCGAGGGACTGGTTGGTTTGGCTGCCGCTGAGGCGCAGCTGCGCGCCGACATCGCGGCGAATGACGCCGACATCGCGGCGAATGAGGAACAAATAAGAGTTCGCGAAGAGATCATCAAGGAGTACTTGGAGCGACCTCCCACCATTCGTCCAACTGCGAGAATTAGCACGCGTGGCTCCGACAGCCCTGGCCTTGACAGTCGCCATGGCGCACGAGCACAACCCACACGGGAACACCGCTCTGGTGAGGCGTTCGGTGGGCTGCATTCCAAGGGTTTGGAGGTCAACCTTGCGCAGAGGCCCGAGCACCAGACGGTCGGCGACATCTTGGGTTCACCCACAGGTTCCGTCTGCACGCGAGAGACTGAAGCTTTGCCTCCAGCTGAACAGGACCATGAGGTCGCCTCAGTCGTGCCATCACCAACCCTTGGCTCCACAGCGCCCAACAGCCCAGATTGGCCTCGTGGTCGCGTCGCGAGCGCCGACGTCCAGCGTGACGGTCATCGTGAGGTGCGCCGACCAAACTTGACCGCAGGGCTCGCACACCAACGCTCTCCGCGGAGTGGCCAGCGCAGGAGAAGATCTCCGAGCCCCAGGAGGGAGACCCGGCGTCCTGGGGCCGCTCGCATTGGGCACGCAGGCAGGAGCGCGCCGCGTGCGTCAGGCGTGCCGCTGAGTTACGACGAAATATGGGAGGAGCGGAGGAAAGATGCTGCACTGGGGCCTTTTCAGTGGGGCGCCGGGCCCGCTGCAGCCCGGCGCACCCGCTACTGAGAAGCAGCCCCGGCATGGAGCCGGGTGCACAGCCTGCCGCCAGGCGGTGGGCGAGGCACGCTCAGACGTGCTTCCTACTCGTGGGGGTGTTCGCGCGCTTGCAATGGCCGCAGCTGCCTCACTTTGCGGTGATGGTCATATGGATGGCCATGGAGGTTATCAGATGCCTTGGCGAGATGGCGGCGCTCTGGATGTGTCATTCCAGTGTGCCTCGCAGAGCCATGGCGCGCGCGTTGTGGGCCGTGCGTACCGCGCCGCTTCAGCGGTGGGCGCATCGCCGTCTGCATCTTCATGTACTATCAGAGTTAGCGAGACACTTGCTTTTGCTGAGCATAGTGGTCTGGCAGGTTGCTGGGTTCCACCATGCCCAGCGCGGGCTATGGTATATGTGCCGTGATTTCGACTTGGGCTTGCCATGCTCGCCATGCGCTTCGTGGCGCGCCGCAGTCGGTTCTCTGGGGTGCATCTTGGTGGCCGCCGTCCACGTTGGGAGGCATGGGATGCCGGGCTTCTGCTTGGCGTACAAAGGGCCTGTGCTTGCCGCACTTAAAGCTCGAGTGAGTCACACACTGGCGGTCGCGCAGCGAGTCTCTGCGGCGGGTCCGCACATGGCACCCATGACTACCGGTAAAATCGAGATTTAAGAATGAGTTGTTAGTGCTAAAATCGTCCTCCGTTCCGCGCGAAAACAGGTAACTGACCCCACTGAGCTCAGTTGACGCTCACTCATCCTACGTGGCACAATTGGCGGCGCGTGGAAAAACATTTTTTTTTCAACCCGTCTAAAAACATTTTTGACCCTGCACGTGCACTGAAGTGCACTGTATATCGCGTTTGGCTTAGAACGGACTACGTAGTCGCTTTCTCCGCCTTGTTTTTACTACCGCAACAGGTGACGCGGATTGACTTAGTAAAATTTCTAGTACATAGGGATGCAATCTTCTTTTTTCAGATTTTAGATGAGTCTTTTTAAAAAACTTTCTATGTACTCGAATTATGAGTTCGGGTCTTAGTTAATAGTATTCCTGCCTGACCCCTGGCCACTCAAATCACGCGTTTCACGGCTGATTTCGGGGTGTTGTACCCTACAGGAATAATGACCCACTTCTGCCATTACCTGCGTCCTAGACCTCAGGATGGCATCTCTGAAAGAGTACGGTTACACGGACAACCTAAAGTGCAACCGGTGTCTAGAGCCTGTTTGCAATACACAGCTTTCTTTGGTAGAGAACAGGGGGTTCACTATAGAGCTAGTCAAAGCTACTTTCGCAGATATGAAAGGCCTCGACTCGGCCAATAGGTTCACTACTGTTAGTAGATTTCCTCGGCAGGTATTCGACAATATGATAAGGCCACTCGGCAAGAAGATAGCGCAGTCTAACACTCGTGCACAAGGCGATACTGTAACCGTGTTGGTCAGTCAGCAGCATCAGATTGATGCCTTTTTTTCCTTCGAGCGCTTCTTCCCTAAAACGGGCTTGGGAGCCAGCAAGGTCCTCCCTCGCCGCGATATCACTTTCGTAGGACCTCCAGTTACATTTAAACACAGTGTCTCGTTTGATGGCGAGCACAAACTGAAGGTCACATATCAGATTTTAGTTTTCAATCAGGCAGGGGTCTTAGTTATCCCTGCAGACTATCCGAGCCACCCTCGACAATGGAGCAAACCGCCCGAGTTTTTGCCACTAGCATTCATTAGGGAGACGGCTTCAAAAATACCCAGAAAGTTGTGGCACAAAGGGCTTGGTGTCAACCCGTCCTGTTTAGAGCAAGGTGTTGCCCTACGTGAGGAGGCAGTAACATACGCTGACGAGCACGCCTTCGAGTACTGCGAGGAAAAAGACCGTATATTTCTCCGCAGCTTACTCGCCACGAACGAGCGTCGCCGAAGTGAACGGCTTGCTGCGCTGGCAGCAGAAGGTACTTTTCCAGTTCCAGTTCCATCCAGTTCCAGTTCAGTTGTTTTCGTTTGTGACTGTCTCGGTGTGTGCCGCTGCCGCGGCACGGTACCGTTTCTCCCGTAGGTGACGGGATACTGTCTTTTGGCGCACGGACTTGTTAATTATCCGGTGTGCAACCTCCAACTTTGCTGACTGCGCTGTTCGAGACTTAAGGTCGCCTGTCTTTCTCTTATTCCCGTGATGTCTCATGTGCGTTTTCCGTTGGCTGTGTAGGTGCTCAAGACCTTGCATCGAATAATCCAGGAGGTCCCCATGACGAAGCACTTGAGCCGGAAGATGTTGAGATGCTACATGGGAATAAAGGTAAACATCTTGAGCTGTTCCATGTGCAATCACTGCTGCGATATAGTTATCCGCTCTCTGTTTGATTGCTCTTGCCTTTGTTTGCCGAAAAACCGGTGTGTCTAACGCCATCCGTGTTGTCATTTCCCTCCACAGAAGCTTGAGGCAACTCCACACCATCAACGCCTTCTCCAGACGCGGGTCATCTTCGGACAGAATGGTGCGAACCATATCCTCACTGTGATGCATTGTAAGGCTGCACTCCCTTCCGATGATATTTGGTGTCTCGTCTTCCTTCACGCCTTGCTTTTTCTTCACCTTTCTCACTTTTATAACGCACTTCACCTTGCTGTGTAGAAAGTCAGCTAACTTGTCTATTTGCTCTTGTGTTGTGCAGCGGCGACGAACAGTGATCTCGATAGTGTGGTGGACCTCACGAAGAGCAAAGTGCAGCACATCGGCGACATAGTCTTCAGGAGGTATGTCCAACATAATCGGCGCACGATGCCACATACAACCCTTGTGTGTGACTTGGTACTCGAGCCGTTTCTTTTCGGAATTCGGTGCGGCCTCACTTTCCAACTCTTCCTTCGTAGCAAAAGTCTTAGGGCAATAAGGGCACTTCCAAGGGAACGTCATCCCTTCGTGATACAAGTGTGCCCCTTCGAGTATGCTTGCAGTCGTGCGTAGCTTGGCAGTATTGTTGGTTTGATGCCAGGTATCCTGCTGTGCTTCGCAAAACGCACACCCGCTGGTGTGATTGCATGGCGCTATGCCGCACATCATATTGATCCACTTCAAGTCGCCCCCACCCTTCGTTGTTAACGTGTAACACTTGTTCCCGTGAATAATCCCGGTCTCCTTTATTTCTTCCAGCTCTTGTAACATACGGCTCATAGCCTCCTTCACTTCATGATAGGCCTCCTTCCCCTCAAACACTAGTACTGACTGACTGCTGAAAGGGGAGTTGAGGCCGTGGAAATCGGGGTCTTGTTCAGCTTGAGGCACGATTACTTTGAAGGCCACCGTCGTTTGGGAAACACCGCGAAAAACACCAGCACCGTCACCAGCAAGCTGCACCTTGATGTTCGTCTCCTCAGGTAAGTATGTTTCACAATATGCCACCAAAGCCTCCTTGAATGACAGCGTTACCCCCTCCACACTACCCAGTACTAGGGCCTCGGGCTTGGCTGTTTGAAAATATTGATTCATAAGTTGCACTGTCTTGTTTTTGCTTGCGTGCCTGCTCAGGGACGGCATAGTCACTCCTGGTGCTATGTAGTGTTGTTCATATTTATCACTCTCGGCCGAATATTTGTGACTGAGTGCATGGATAAGATACTGGTACGGCCGTTCAGGAATCCTGCACCGAAGACGGATGGCAAGGCCCACCTCGGCAGTCCAGTGTTGCTCAATACGGCGGACGACTTCCCGTTGCACGTCTCTTTTCAGGTGAGGAAGCTTATTTATGAGTTTGGTGAGCAACTGTTGAACATGCTCTGTTTGAGAGTTGTCGCAAAGCAATTCCGCCATGGCCTCTTCGCCATCAGCATAGACTTGGAATTTGGTCTTGATATATTCGTCCAGGTCTCTAACCATACTCCTTAAGTTTCTTTTCCTCACTACAGGGCTGGAATAGTCTGCCAGCGCGGTGCGCTGGCGCAGGCGAGCTACGCGCCGTTGCTGCTTTGGTCCAGGTTGCTGATTGCGCGCTTTCAGATTACGAGCCGCGATTTTGAATTTGAATGACTTTTGTTTTTCAGCTCCAAGCTGCTCTTTTAAGTCTTCAACTTGCTGAGAGAGACTGGCTATTTGTGTCTCTGCAATATCCCGTAGTGCCTGCATACGCTCAAGCTTGGCGGTGTCCCGGCTGCTTGCAGGTGGAGTGCGCGTGTAACTACGGCGACCTGGAGGCTCACTTGTTTCCTGTTCCTCTAGTGCTTGTCCCTCTTGAGTAGCTGCATCTTGTTCGTTGGCAACCTTAGCAAATCTGTTAAAAGCATTTCCTTTCTTAAATGGCATGCTAATATGAAAAAACTGCTCCTTGATATTTAATAACTGTAATCTTGCAGTGCTGCGAAGCCTAAGTGAATTGTGAGAAATGAACCAGAATTGTGGTGCTCCCAGTATTTATGTGGTCATCACGGACCGAGAATCGATCAATATCGAATCGATATCGAGATATGTTCCATTCGAGATGACCTTGTGCTCTGTCATAAAGGTTGAGTTTAGGGTGATAAAACCGAGAAACCCTAGCCAGTATCCTTCGACGCAGCGCGCGCGGGATCATACGCGCATCGCCTACGAGCATATTGGAGCAATCTGTTTCAGAACCATCAGTTCAATCTGGTGATGGAGGGGGTGGACAGACCACCAGACAGATACGTGGGTGATATCCTGCAGCGAGGCTGGAAGCCACGCAAGGTAGTCACTGGAGACAGGAAGCCTCACTACACCGTCAACGTCGTGGGGGAGCCTATGCGGGTACTGCCGACCATCTTGGCGACGCAGAACTCCCGAGCCTTTCGTGCACCCCGTGCAGGTACGGTGGTAAGGAAAGAAGATATTGAGGAGAAAGGGGAGACCAGAGAGGTCAACCTGGACGAGAAAGCCATTGCCATGGGATACAGCGCGAGTGAGCTGCGCATGGCGCATGGCATGAGAGACGAAGAGTTGGCAGGGGTACTCGGCCTCGCCATGGACCGCAGGGCGATGGAACTGTTGTACGCGGTTGCTGAGGTCAGCACGACCAAGCTGCCAAGGAGTCAGGAGAGCGAAAAGGAGGAGCATGGCGCGTTAGCTGCTATCCCCATCTTGGAGTCCACCAAGGTGGCTACCACTTCGGGAGCCACAACGGAGCCAGTACGAGCACAACTAGTAGAGTGGGTCACCAGTTCCAACGACTACACTCAGCAAGTTGCCCGACGCCTTAGTCATCAGGACTGGGAGGAGCGACTGCAACACATGTGCAGCCAACCAAGGGCAGAAAGGCACTCAGGGACTCGGTACAGCCGACGCCGTTCCGCGTCGCAGGCAGTGGAAGCTTGCCTCCATGAAGCTCGCGGGCTACAAGGCGCGTCACCGCCAAGCCTTCTCAGGACCTGAGGGCAAGCCGGTGGAGGTAAACTCAGCTCCAGAGTGGGCACCAGTGGTGAAGGAGAAAGAGATGAGGCTGCCTAGACTGCCTGACACGACGAGAATGGTCGCCATGGTAGCTAGTGTGACCCACCAGGAGTCACTTCGGGAGAAATACCCAGACATACACGAGGACGAACTATGCCTCGCGTGGATAAAGACCAGAGGAAGCTCGGAGTTGCCCAAGGAGGAGTACCATAGAGTAAGGAAGAGAGCAGCTCGTCATCGCTGGGACGAGCTCATGGGCGAGCTGTACATGGTCACCGTCAGTGGCAAGGAGCTTCTGGTGCCCAAGCCCTGTGACAGAATTCGGCTGGTGCTTGAGTACCACGAGAGGACTGGCCATTGGGGCATCAGGCGAACGCTGAACTTGTTGTGGCAACGTCATTACTGGGTGGGCATGAAACAAGATGTGCGAGCAGTGGTCACGCAATGTGAAACCTGCCAAAGAGTGAAAACGCACTACGCACGGGAGGAGGCGATGCTCACGCCACTGGAGATCAAATCCTTCATGTATCGCTGGTCCCTGGATTTAGCTTGGCCGACGAAGCGCATCACGAAAGCTGGAAACCGACGTGTCTTGGTCATGACTGAGCACTACACGCGTTTCATCGTGTGTGTTCCGATCCCCGACAAGGAAGCCTCCACCGTCGCCAGCGCGTTTCGCGATCACGTCCTGTCAGTGTTTGGGGCGCCAGCGGAATGCCTCGTGGATGGGGGCACGGAATTTGAGGGCGAGTTCGCTGCACTATGCAGGCAATGTCTCATCGACCGGAGGGTGACTTCACCCAGTTCCCCAGAGAGCAATGGCTTGACTGAACGAGTGGTGCGCACTCTCAAGTTCTGCTTCAAGAAGATGACCCTCGACAAGGGCCTGGACTTCGAATGGGACGAGATGCTCTGGTCACTCGTGCTCAGCTACAACGCAGCCAAGCAACAGTCGACTGGGGTGGCGCCGTTCACGCTGCTGTTCGCTCAGGAGGCTACTGTGCCACCAGACCTTCGTGCTCGACCCGAGTTGGACTTTGATAAGCAAGATGAGAGGACACTGGCTGAGGACTTGTTGCAACGAGCGGCCATCGTGAAGAAGCTCATGGTGCACGCAGGGTGCAACCTGGAGATCGCTCAGCACCGCGACATCTTGCTGTACGAGCACAGGAGGAGTGGCAGCTACGAGCCAAAGCCGCACCGGTTCAAGGCAGGTGACTTCGTGTACATAAGGCAACAGCCGCGCTCTGGCATGGAGATGGCCACCAAGCCAGCCATTTTGAAGTTAGTCAAGGTGCAGAGGGATGGAGTGGTAGTCTTGGAGGACAGCACGAAGTTACGGGAAAAGAGCACAGTGCAGAACATTGCACCGTGTCATCTACAGGTGAAGGATCAGTACGACTGCAGCGCAGCCATCCCCAGCAAACATCTCGCGTGCGAGAAGTGCATGAGAACAGATGGGGAGGCATCGATGCTGCTGTGTGACACCTGCAATCGTGGCTATCACATTTGGTGTCTGGAGCCGGCGCTGGATGGAGTGCCTGAAGGAGACTGGCAATGCCCCAAATGCTTGGGCGTGGCCGTGGTGGCAGCTGCCGCCGAGGTGAGTACGTCTATTGTGGAGAAGATGGCTGCCATGGAGCTGCAGCTGAGGGAGAAGCTGGGGACAGATGTAGTGTTGTTGCCTGCAGACGTGGGTCCGCATCGGGCCGTAAGACCGGGACGCGAACACCCATGGCAGGCGCTCACATCGCGACAGATGCTCAGGAAGGAGGGGAGCATGGGGGATCTCCCTGACAGAGTGGCTTGGGGAAACCAGGAAGAGCTCAGCAGAGTGATCACAGACGTGATGCCAGGATTTTGGCACGAGGGTCACCGCACTATCTTGAGCCGAAAGTGTTCAGAACAGCACACTCGCGCGAGGAGCCTGCGGAAGGCAGCTACGGTGCAGGCCATGAGCCCGGAGGAAGTGCAGAAAAGGGGGGATGTTACGCAGTTGAGCAGAGCCCAGGTGAAGATTGTCAGTCAACTGAACTGGGGCTTAGAACTGGTGATGACAGTTCCTCAGGAAGTCAGACGTTTGGCGCACGAGGTGACTTGGAAGAAGGTCACACAGGTCTGGGACCCTTGGGCTGGCACAGGTGTGATTGGCAAGGTGATGTCACTGGAGTGGCCTCACCTGAAGTTCATGAACAACGATTGGAACCCGCAGTTGAAATGGCATGAAGCCCTCAACGCATTACAGCCAGGCAACTATCGCGCCTGGAAGGAGGAGTATGGAGTGTGTGATGCGGTGATAACCTCACCGTGGTTCGCAGTACTGGACATCGCGTTGCCATTGGCAGTGCTGGCCAGTAGGGTGGTGGCTTGTATTCAACAACCCAAGAACTGTTGGGCAACAACCCTAAAACTGTATAAGCTGCTTCCTACAAGGATTGCAAGCTATAAGCTATAAGCTGTAAGCTATACGCTATGGAATATATAAACAACCGACTGCCTATGTGTTCACACTTCCTCAAGGGGGGAAGAAGGTGGATAGGATTACACACATATCCATTTTATATTCCAATCTGGTGATTTCTGATGGATTGCTTTTGATAAAATCACTGCATCCAAGAGTAACGTTGAAATCTGTACAACGTTAAATCCACCATCACTAATAAAGTGTAAACTCGGATGGGAAACTATATTCCAATGACTATAAGTTGACTTTTGCTCAGCATTTACATTCTCGAGTAAGTTTGGAATGCTGAACTATATACATAACATATAACCTGATACCATGCTTAATTGCATTTCCTGGATCAGAAGATGATAGTTATATAATGTATATATATATATCCCACCTGATACACTTTGGCATTATAGCCGTACATAAGAGTGGGAAGGACAAGTGCATCGCTGTAAGACTGGTTGATATAGTCCCAGTGCTGAAGGCAGAATATGGCACCCGAATAACAGCTGATAACTGTTGGTGACCACCAAGCGTAACTCCTTTGTCCTAAAATGCAAGTGAATTGTTCATAATATATTGACATCACATAAAAGCATTCTGATAAAAACCTTATATATCCATGTGAGTTGTCATTACTACAAATGACATGGGTTTCGAATCGTCGAAATGAGTATAACTCCGATGAATTCATGAGTACAGAATAAGCTGTTGAGATTGTTCCTCCGGCTGGATTGCAATCATTTACAATCCCTGTACATTCCGGTGACAAAATACTGCACTGGACTGATCACCACATTTGGTATAATCTGTGATATGTAAGTCACCAGAGAAAGCATTGCAATCAGCACAATGCTGTCTAGACTCACAAAGATGAGTAACAGATATTCTCAGATGTAATAAATAGAGGCACAATGTGACCTACGCTAAAATCGCGTATGCTCGGGCACTGTATTGTGACCTGCGCTAAGATCGTGTATGCATGGACACAACATGACTCGTGCCAATGACGTGGACATATTTTATGCCACGACATCACATCTGAAATCAATAAATCACTCAGAGAGAAGGTGTTGACATCAGTATACCACCATTATGCATATAGTCATGAGGATTTTAAAGAAGACACAGTCTCTCCAATATTGACAAACATGGTACACATATTACCATGCTCTCTGATTATATATTGATATCCCACAGCATACGATGATGGTAATAGCAAGCCACTTCGCCGCTGGAGGGTAGTGTTGTATATATACAGCACATGCTTGGGCACTATATGACCCACGCTGATGACGCGGATTCGGGCTGCATCCCAATAACTGCAACGCACCTTCGGTGCAATGGGCTGCAACCCGAGAACTGCTATCCAGCTTCATAGAAAGCTTCCACGTCATCACATAGAGGTCGGACCTCTGTTGTATTTGTACGGCGCTTGACAACCGCCTAGCAATACACTTCCTTGAGGGGGGAAGATGATAAGCTAGAAATACAACTAAAAACCAAATAAATAATAAAGACAAATAATAAAACAAATATAAGTTGCATCATTGTTTTTGTTTTTGGTAAGCCTGACTATATATAGTCAAACCATGCAGAACTCCATGAAGTTGACACATATATGTATCAAACATTTCTAAGGTCATCAGCCATGACATACATATAAGCTTGATTTTGAAGACCTAGACATTGTATACATCCAGTCTAACATGTATCCAAACAAGAATTGTATATTGACACGGTGCAAGCACTATAGCCTCTGCCACCGATGATCATTAAAAAGGGCAACCATTCTTGATATTTCATACATATCATCTGATTGTATCATTAAAGGTGTCAAGAGTACTCAATGCAATATGCAGGCTACAGCCTGAGTACAACACCTAGAAAGGTCAAAGCCACTGAGCTAACCAATGTAGCATAAATGCTAGCTGCCTTTAAGGCTATACAATAAGCCTATTGCCCTTATGTCTTGATATGTATCCGTGTATTGGCATCTCTTTGAGGTAATTATGCCTACTGAATGAACCATACCAACCATCTTGTCTTCATTGATCATTACATATCTGATCATATCGCCATTGAGCAATGCCTATTCTGTGAGATTATATATCACGAGGCATTTCATTAGTGCACATTAAACAATTATAGTGCAACAAAGATCATCAGCTCTTCATCCTACCAAAAGGTTGAGTTGTTGTCAATTGATTTTTCAGACACCATTTCTCAGAGGTCTATTCATCATGAAAGACAGAATCTGTGCAATCATGGCTATTCAGCCTCCAACATAGCTAACATAGCTATCCAGCTTATGACCCAACCGTTGTTAAGCAGCCTCTACGCCATATGGCTAAAATTGGCAAGTAATCTCTTCGGTCATTCTTGGGCATAGAGCAATCAAGCACAGCCAATTCAGGATGTTTATCCCGAAATTCTCCAAGAGTTATTCATGTTTTCCACGTGTCATATGAAAACAGCCAATATACCGCCCTATGACGGGAGTCATCTCCTTCAGCGAGGGGAAGTGGTTATGCTGTAAAGTTGACCAATCTGATCATCATAAAAGTGACAGATTTGAGAAAATCGATTGAAACTTGTATTGAAAATGACTATTCCTTACAATAAGGTATTGCACCTAAGGGAATAAGGGTTTCATCGTCTGAAATAGGAAAAGACTTTTACATTGACTTTAGTTCCTGAATCCAGAATCGCATAGAAAAAATGTTCTATCATGTGCATATAGAAAGTGCATTAGATTCAGATTCTGAGCATACAAATGGACTTGAATGCACTCGGGTTTGTATTGAGTTGCAATTGTCCAAAGTTTTTATTCTGACATCACTACTTATTTGTGGAATAGCATACAATGGTATAAACCATCCACATATAGATTGACACCATATTTGTAATTTCATATCATTTCGGCACATAAGACAAGCATGCTTCATTAAGAAATGAAGATTCTTTGAAAATTCATTCTGGAATGTTTAGAAATTTGTTGCCTCATCCATTAGGCCACGAAGTCTTGGAAACCCCGCAATCTGCATACGGTCTCCAAGCACAGTTCATCCTCATTCTGGAAAGTGACAGAAATTTTATAGTCATAAAACAAGTCACAATTCTATCGGATTGAAATGACACATTCATCATTCATACTTCTTTTATCATAACAAGTCTCTGAATAGTGTTTGCCCAAAAATAAAATGGGCACCATTGAGATAAGTGATCATGTGCTGAAGAATATACACATATCACTAGGCAATACCATGTTTTATTCATAATGAAATGACATGTCAGCCATCCATCAACTACGAAAATACAACTCGTAGTAAGTTGTTGTCATTACGGACACTTCTTGATTGACTCTCCATTAGCTTCGATACCAAAGTTAACTTCGGTAACTCTCCATCACTGATTTCTTTGTTCATCATGACAATCATTTTCCAGAACATTGTCTAAGTTGGGCACACTATAGTGACCCTGAATTGACAAATGTATGTGGGCTGCAACCCAACAATTGCATTTGACATCATCTGGCATTTGCCACATTCAAAAACGTCAGGCATATTGCCAATATGACGTACAGAGAATCAATGTTCAGATTGGCATTGTTACCTCTAAAGCATTCGATGAGTAATTTTAGTCTGATTCTCTATCAAACCATTTTTCACATAACATAATGATTGAATAACATCCTCCATCACCATCTAATTGGTTTGATACATCTCTTTTTACGAAGGGAAGGAAGAGTATAGATTCATTAATTTTTCATACAGCTGCCACAAATTGATTTACATCATTGTGATTTTGCTTGGAAGATTAAAAATCTTATCAAAAGTTCCAGCATCTGTGTATAGCAGCCATGAAGTTGATGACACGGTACATCATGCCGATTGAAACATCAAATGAAGTCTTATTTGACTTATTGACACATAAAGTTCATTATGAAGAAATCATAGATGCATATTTCTCCGGCTCTATCATATTATATGAAAGGCACTGACATAGGAGAACGATGGTTTTTCAAATGTGAATAAGCTATATTGTAAGCTTACGACCATCACTTTGACGTCAACAGCCTGAGATGCTGATTGTCGAAATTCAAGAGTTGAAGGATTCGTTGAATCAACCTTGATACATGTGTTTTGATTCATAAATTGTTGATCCATGGTTTCTCCCCAAATCTAGAGAAGCTGGCACACAAGTTGTTGCCAATGTCTTAAGGAAAGCATCTGAGCAAAGGATTGCCAGTTGTGCCATCAGGCATCGAATTCCATAAACAGCAAAGCCGAGTGAGTAAATCCGCCACTCTAGCTATTTGCCCGTCATTCCTTCCAGGTTCATGACAAGAGGCAATTCATCAAAGTCATACACCAATACATAAGTCACATGCATGGTTGCACAGTTTGTATCCGAATGCAACCCCATCGAGGTTAAGCATCTAGACAGCAACTCTGGCCAACCAAAAGCCTTCCTGTCTTCGGATATCTTTTGCATTCTCATTTCCAGCTCCATTATGGACTAGGAAGCATCATGACTGTGCCTCGCCAGGACGCTAATCCTCAAAGCCGCACACTTGAGGCGAGCCTTATGAGACAGTGATCTTTGGCTTGTGGGGCGTCAACCCCTTATCAAATCCTGAACATTTGTTAACACCTGGATAAATTTATCATGATGCAACTTAAGTGGGATTATAAGTTCCACATAATCATATTGTCTACGTATGCTGAAGGTTTAATTGCCGCATATGGTTACAATAGGTCGCAGCTTCTATAACATTGTGGCTTCTGAGTCAAAAGCTGATAGCCGATGACTTTTGCCAATAATTGCCGATCAAATAATAATCAGGCCGTGGAAACATGTACCCAAGAGGTTTTCGTCCATTGGTCATATATATATCAGGGCTGCATCCCAAGAACTGCAGGGCTGCATCCCAAGAACTGCAGGGCTGCATCCCAAAGACTGCGATGCGCCTTCGGTGCAATGGGCTGCAACCCGAGAACTGCAGGGTTATATCCCTAACATTTTTTACCCTGCATCAAATTGATATGACAGGAGCAGGAATTGATCCTTCCTTGCTAAGGTGTAGTGAGCCTTGTATAAATCATACCCTTACACAGATACGCATATGCGGGTACCAATATCTGTGAAAAACTGCTAATGCTACCTTTGCCAAGACCGTGGTTTGTCATCGGATTCTGTGGCCAGTAAATCCGCGCTACCGGATAACTGAGGTGGACGGAGTTGTGATCCTGAGTTATGCTTGACACACATAACTAAAACGAATTTCACATTAGTACGTTGTCGAATCCACTCTATGAAATGTTCGTCAAAGCGCGCGTACCGGACCGAAAAATAAGGAGCCTCCTAAGGAGCACTGGGGCAGATCGGGTGAGGATTTAAAGTGGACTCATAGAGACCCTCCAATATCTCGTTAAGCAGGGCCCACTCCGTTTGCATTAAACCAAGCCCCAAATGGCTACTATCCTTAATCCAGATCCTCCCACAAGGATCTAGCGCAAATGGGCATGGCGACCTTGTATATCGTATATAGTGGCCCGGCATATGCTTTGGGGCAATATTTATGACCCGTTTGAATTATCTATCACATTGTTTTGCTTGAAATGTCGATGGTTTAACCTTTAATCTTAGCGTGGTTTGGGTGGGTGCTTTCACAGAATTTTAATTAAAATGCTAGATCCTACCACAAGGATCTAGGGTACCGACAACTCTAGGCCTTGTTACACGAGCTCGGGTTGGTGCGTATGTTGTTAACCCTCGAGGGTATCACCAAAACTAATTTTGTCAGCCCTTTGATATCATACTAGCCGTATTAATCGCCGCATATGCGCATGACATGGTGTAGTACCGTCGAAATTCAATATTTCCATCACAATCAGGGTCTGAAAATCGTATTCTAGAACCTCTAGCGGTAGTTCTAAACGTTCAAAAAATCCCCCAAAAAATCCCAAGGAGACTTTGAGGTCATATTAAAGTATTGAAGTATTCACCAAGGCAAAGATCTAGCCTCAAAGCTTAAAATGGACCAAGACTTACGCCCAAAATGCGAAATTGTCCCCATACTTAAGGAGTGTGTATATCTTACCCATGTGACCGCGTTCGTGTGATGTGTCCAATATACATGACCCAAGTCGTATTTTGACCCAAACACGATTAATATACCTGCATACCTTGAGATATATCATGTATATTGTGGCAAAGGATCGATACACGATTGGCAAAAAAATGTGGAAGATACACCCCGTTTTTGAAGCTTTAAAAAACGCAGCAGTTCAAAATTTCGTTGGGGCATGCTATAAATGTATTAGCTAGGAGCATATATGATGGACTCTCGTCGAACCACGCACCATACTACTTAGTATAGGTCCCATGTGGAAAGTATTCCTTGGCGTTGACTTGTAGAAAGCGCGTGGGGTGCCTAAATAAATTATTGAAAAAGTGATCCTTGTGGGAGGATCTAGAGCGTTCTAGGTCCTCCCACAAGGATCTCGGGATAGTAGCCACCAAAGTAGCTTAAGGAGGGGAGGAAGGGTTGGGTGCACTATATATAACTGTGGAAACATGTACCCAAGGGTTTTCGTCGATCAGTTGTATATATAAGGCCGAGTATCGTTCGTTAAAACGTCGATCATCGTTCGCAAAGGCGTCGACGGCAAGCGCAATATATATCCGTAACGTAGACTTCGGATGCTTTGAATCGTCACTCTGACGCACGATACGTGTGGATCAATCAGTAATCCAGCGTCAATCTGCATCACGAAACGCAATTCATTGAACCTTGAAACGTCACTCTGAAATACGATAGGATTTCCAGAAAGGTGGGCTACATCCTAAGAACTGTAAGGTGAGGGACTAAAGTGGACTCAGTTCCCCCCAATAACCTAAAAACACCATGAGGGACGCCTCAAATCGGTGTAAGAAAACTGGTACCAGCAAGAAGCGACAACAACAAAGACATCATAGACATATACAAAGGTATGCCCGTTGTGAGGTCACAACTCTTTTAAGAGGGGAGATCTGTCAGGGTCATGACCGATGACATATGTGTCATACATGTCATACATGTCATACCTGTCAGACATGTCATACCATGTCATGTCATGTCATGTCGGTCGTGTCATATATTATTATGACAGTCGGTCGAGTCATATATTATTATGACAGTCGTCAGTACGGTCGACCATGACTGTACCTGTCGTCAGATGATAATGTCACATTATCTGTCATTATTCAAGGAAAGACTTGAATGACCTTGTCATCGAGAGTTCGTATGTCGAACTCGAAGATGGCAAAGCAAGATACATCTTGAATACAAACAAGAACCATCTTGGCTTTAAGCATGTGCGGAACACGCATGCACAATATGAACGAACTATTCGTTATCACAATACTGGTCGTTCAACCTACGTCTCGGGTTCACAACCCAATGGCGGTACTATCTATGATGATAGGAGACGTAAGGTATAAGATGCTGGAATTGGCACTGTGACATGTTCGTACTGTCACGTGTCATTTCCGCAGTGGAAGCGTGGTGGGCCCATAACCTGTTGGAAACAGCACAGCAGCCACGGGGAGAACGCTCCCGGCGAGATAGAACGAACTAAATAATTGCGAGAACAGGTGTTCCGCTCGGTGAAACAAACTGGCTAAGCTCCCATAACAGTCCGGCCGAGTGCTTTTATCATGCATCTCGGAAACCCGGATAATACGAAGTAATGACTGACAGTACAGTACTACTGTACTGTCATCCTAGCTACTAGCGGAGTCACGGTTCCGATCAGAGACGGGTCAGGCTAGGGGCTATAAGAGCCCATAATAATAACCCTGAACCTAAAGTCCAGCACACCACCCGGAGCTGTGACTGTAGCCAATAGGGCTAGGCAAGCGGAGCTAACTAAACAGATAACAAACAGCACTTTACTGGAAACAGATACACTTCTAGCTGGGTGCCCGGGGACTTGTCCCGGCACAACCCACCACTGCGGCTAAGGCTAATCACACCTCCAGGGTTTGAAATAAGCAGACTCAGCCACCGTAAAGCCGGTCGGCATAGCCGAGTTCAGCAGGCGGATTCCAATCAAGAAAAGCATCCGAAGTCAATTGAGAGGAGAAGTTGTAAGCACTGACACCACCAGACCCAAGCGGGTCAGGCGGATCCCAAAGCGGAGTGGCAAAATCATCAGAATGCAAAGCCGCGGAGGTCGATTGAGAAAAGAATTGTGTCACTTCCCGCGGTGGCATTGACGGACCAGCAGTAACCACAGGCGGGCAAAGAGAATCCAGTAGTGCTTCATGAGACCGTAGTGAATCGTAGCCGTAAGTGGCTCCGGGCTCAACCAGGCCCCTGACACCACCGCCGACCACGAGGGTCGGCATCGCCGTAGCACTGAAGAGAAATGTAGCCACCATGAAAAGAGTGAGTGCAAATTCCCCGATGCCAAATGGCCTGGAGCCTCTGGGGACTCCGAACCGCCGAAATGCCGCAGCCGCCGGCGGTGCACCCCCCTCAATTTCAGTCAGGCAGACACCAGGAGGGCAGTCGGAGCCCTCTCCATCATCATCGGAATCACACACCTCAACAGGCTCAGGGTCAATGTCAAACCAGTCAGGGTGGACAGTGTTGAATGTTTTGAAAGAGTCGTCAGCAGGAGCCATCGGGCCGAGAGCCAGAGAGGCAGACGGCGGCACAAAGGCGGCACGGCTGACCCCATGCAAGTTAATCGGCTTACCATGCACGGGTGCAGAGGCCTTCGGCAGCAGCTGCTTGCTGGCGGTCGGTTCAGCGACACCACCAGCAAGCGGACCGCTGACCTCAGCAAATGCAACACGGCCAATGGAAAGATGCTCAGCAGGTGCAGACTCAGCAGAGGCAGCAGCATCCTTGAACTGCTGCAGAGCCGTAGGCTCTGAAGCAAAGGAATGCGCAGACAGTTCACAGATTTCAGGTTGCCCCACGAGAGCACACAAGTGCTCCATGGACCCCTCATCCCCAGCGTCATAGTACCGCTGAAAACGAAGGGCAAGCACGTCGGAGTCATAAGACTCGACGGCTTGGCAGTAGGATGCCGAAATGGTCAATGGGTGAGTGTCCTTATGAGGACACTCACTCAGCCAATGCTTCGACCCAACGGCGCGGCACTTCTCGTGCCTGCACGTCGGGACAAAGGTGCCAGACCGCTTGTCAAAAGCCACCTCCGAAGAGGCGGAATGAGCAAGCGGTTGCACTCCAGGTCGGTGGAAGTTGCGTGGAGTGTGCTTCCCAAGGGGCGGCTTGGAGCCACCCTTCTTAAGGGAATCCACATCCCGCTGCAACCTGACCAACTGAGAACTGAGCCGCTCGATGGCCGAAGCCAGGCCAGTGTCAGTGGTGCAAGATGCTACGGACATGGGGCGCCCCGCGGTGCGCTTGCTCGAGAGCCGCCCGCAGCGGTACTGCTCGCGCACGCGCGCCTGCAGGGTGAGCAGACTTACAGCCGCACGCTGGTCAGCTCGAGCAAACGAGTCAACCAGCGTGGCGTAAGCCGGTCCAGACAGGGCAGAGAGGAATTGCCTTTTAACAGCGTCTTCGGGCAGCGTCTGCAGACGCTGCGCATCCCGAAGACAACTGTTAAAAAGACGAATGCCAGAGTCAGGGTCACTGTCATCCGAGATCCTCACGTCAAGCAGCTCAGTCAGAGACTCGAACGGAGTCGAATCATCAGCGAGCATACGCACCACCTCGAGGGTGGCACGCTTGCCGTCAGCAGGAACATCGGCCCCAGAAGCCTCCACCCAATTACGGGCAGGAGACCCTGGCGCGGTCAGCAGCAACAGCACAGAGTACAGGAGCTCATTAGCAGTAGTCATGACAGGGACATCAGCAGCAGACAGCTCAAACAGGGGTGCAAGTGCCTGCGACTGCAGCGTGAAAAGCTGCTGAATTTCGGAGATCAGCTGGGGAAAAATGTCCGAAGCCGACGATTCACTGCCATGAAACTTCGCTGTTTTGTCCCCCAAAACCTTAGTGGCTGCTGTCTTCGCGCACTGAACATCGAAAGAGTCCTTTCGTAACCGCTGCACGAGCGTCGCAGCCGCAGCCGACTCGTCGGCCGAAGCCAAATGCGGCGTTGTGGGGGTAGCCGAATTTAATGCCCCAACATCATCGAAAATAGTTGCTAATTTACGCGCCCTAGCGCGTGTACGTGGTCTCTGCGGTGTGTTCATACTCAAAATGACGGTGAGATGGGAGCGCGGGCTAGCGGTGCGACAGTAGCGAACAATTCCGCAGCGGCCAATTCCTGCAGGAGTCTCAGCAAACAATAACATAATCAAGCAGGTCATGAGCCGAGTGGCTAATCGTGGGAGCGACCCACAAAACGCGGAGTGTCCTGCCCGCTGATCAAACGGAACGTAAAACATAACCATACCCAGCGACGATACTCTGCCGAATAAATGCCGAAAAACTGATCTCCACTTCAAAAGGAGGCCATACTGCGAAGAGAAAACCAGTGTCTAAGGGGGCGCCCACCCCATCTCTTTGTCAAAACTTAGCCAATCATGGCAACAGCTTGGCGCTGTGCCATCAGAATTACTAGGGAAGTGGTGACGCGCATAACCTGCGAGAACAGGTGTTCCGCTCGGTGAAACAAACTGGCTAAGCTCCCATAAACAGTCCGGCCGAGTGCTTTTATCATGCATCTCGGAAACCCGGATATTACGAAGTAATGACTGACAGTACAGTACTACTGTACTGTCATCCTAGCTACTAGCGGAGTCACGGTTCCGATCAGAGACGGGTCAGGCTAGGGGCTATCAGAGCCCATAATAATAACCCTGAACCTAAAGTCCAGCAATAATTGATAACATACGGGAATAAGTAGTCAGACTGACACAAGCAGAGTCACCGAAGATGACATACCGGAAATGACACGTGACAGTACGAACATGTCACAGTGCCAATTCCAGCATAAGATGAGGAAGCGTTGGGCTTCAAGCAGATCTTCACTCAGAGACTGCACTCATCACCCGCTATTTCTTACACTCGCGTTGCTGTCCAACTTCGCAGTGTTAATTTGTATATTGATAATATATTCACGGCCTGTTATATCTCGCCGTATCATAAATTTTGGTATTTTCATATCAAACGTCACGGCCCGCATCCATATATTCCATCGGCCCGCATGCGGCCCGGAGTGGTGAGCTACGGCCCCGGGCCGGCCCGCCACGGTACGCAATATACTCTGGCTCTCGTCGCAACGTACGTACCGAGGCTAAAAACGCAGCCCCTGCCGAATTAGCGGGCGGCTGTGCTGCTGGCGGAGTCGCGGGCGTGTTGGCATGCCTGGCAGCAACGGAGTCAAAAATTGTGCTCAACGTGCGGCGGCGATTTGCCATGCTAGCCGTAGATCTAGTGGATGCAACCATGATGAAGTAGTTTGCGGGGGTGGAGTGAGGCAAAGACGGCGTGAAAATGCGGAAGTCCTGGGCGGCCAAGAAATGTGGTGGGTCGCCGATACGGCTGCCGTGAGAGAGCAGGAATTCCGAGAAGTCGTGTGGTAGATGGCGGCCGATA
>LGRX02030050.1:0-14779 GCA_001247695.2 Cymbomonas tetramitiformis
TTACATATCTGATCATATCACCATTGAGCAATGCCTATTCTGTGAGATTATATATCACGAGGCATTTCATTAGTGCACATTAAACAATTATAGTGCAACAAAGATCATCAGCTCTTCATCCTACCAAAAGGTTGAGTTGTTGTCAATTGATTTTTCAGACACCATTTCTCAGAGGTCTATTCATCATGAAAGACAGAATCTGTGCAATCATGGCTATTCAGCCTCCAACATAGCTAACATAGCTATCCAGCTTATGACCCAACCGTTGTTAAGCAGCCTCTACGCCATATGGCTAAAATTGGCAAGTAATCTCTTCGGTCATTCTTGGGCATAGAGCAATCAAGCACAGCCAATTCAGGATGTTTATCCCGAAATTCTCCAAGAGTTATTCATGTTTTTCATGTGTCATATGAAAACAGCTAATATACCGTCCTATGATGGGAGTCATCTCCTTCAGCGAGGAGAAGTGGTTATGCTGTAAAGTTGACCAATCTGATCATCATAAAAGTGACAGATTTGAGAAAATCGATTGAAACTTGTATTGAAAATGACTATTCCTTACAATAAGGTATTGCACCTAAGGGAATAAGGGTTTCATCGTCTGAAATAGGAAAAGACTTTTACATTGACTTTAGTTCCTGAATCCAGAATCGCATAGAAAAAATGTTCTATCATGTGCATATAGAAAGTGCATTAGATTCAGATTCTGAGCATACAAATGGACTTGAATGCACTCGGGTTTGTATTGAGTTGCAATTGTCCAAAGTTTTTATTCTGACATCACTACTTATTTGTGGAATAGCATACAATGGTATAAACCATCCACATATAGATTGACACCATATTTGTAATTTCATATCATTTCGGCACATAAGACAAGCATGCTTCATTAAGAAATGAAGATTCTTTGAAAATTCATTCTGGAATGTTTAGAAATTTGTTGCCTCATCCATTAGGCCACGAAGTCTTGGAAACCCCGCAATCTGCATACGGTCTCCAAGCACAGTTCATCCTCATTCTGGAAAGTGACAGAAATTTTATAGTCATAAAACAAGTCACAATTCTATCGGATTGAAATGACACATTCATCATTCATACTTCTTTATCATAACAAGTCTCTGAATAGTGTTGCCCCCCAAAAAAATGGGATTGAGATAAGTGATCATGTGCTGAAGAATATACACATATCACTAGGCAATGCCATGTTTTATTCATAATGAAATGACATGTCAGCCATCCATCAACTACGAAAATACAACTCGTAGTAAGTTGTTGTCATTACGGACACTTCTTGATTGACTCTCCATTAGCTTCGATACCAAAGTTAACTTCGGTAACTCTTCATCACTGATTTCTTTGTTCATCATGACAATCATTTTCCAGAACATTGTCTAAGTTGGGCACACTATAGTGACCCTGAATTGACAAATGTATGTGGGCTGCAACCCAACAATTGCATTTGACATCATCTGGCATTTGCCACATTCAAAAACGTCAGGCATATTGCCAATATGACGTACAGAGAATCAATGTTCAGATTGGCATTGTTACCTCTAAAGCATTCGATGAGTAATTTTAGTCTGATTCTCTATCAAACCATTTTTCACATAACATAATGATTGAATAACATCCTCCATCACCATCTAATTGGTTTGATACATCTCTTTTTACGAAGGGAAGGAAGAGTATAGATTCATTAATTTTTCATACAGCTGCCACAAATTGATTTACATCATTGTGATTTTGCTTGGAAGATTAAAAATCTTATCAAAAGTTCCAGCATCTGTGTATAGCAGCCATGAAGTTGATGACACGGTACATCATGCCGATTGAAACATCAAATGAAGTCTTATTTGACTTATTGACACATAAAGTTCATTATGAAGAAATCATAGATGCATATTTCTCCGGCTCTATCATATTATATGAAAGGCACTGACATAGGAGAACGATGGTTTTTCAAATGTGAATAAGCTATATTGTAAGCTTACGACCATCACTTTGACGTCAACAGCCTGAGATGCTGATTGTCGAAATTCAAGAGTTGAAGGATTCGTTGAATCAACCTTGATACATGTGTTTTGATTCATAAATTGTTGATCCATGGTTTCTCCCCAAATCTAGAGAAGCTGGCACACAAGTTGTTGCCAATGTCTTAAGGAAAGCATCTGAGCAAAGGATTGCCAGTTGTGCCATCAGGCATCGAATTCCATAAACAGCAAAGCCGAGTGAGTAAATCCGCCACTCTAGCTATTTGCCCGTCATTCCTTCCAGGTTCATGACAAGAGGCAATTCATCAAAGTCATACACCAATACATAAGTCACATGCATGGTTGCACAGTTTGTATCCGAATGCAACCCCATCGAGGTTAAGCATCTAGACAGCAACTCTGGCCAACCAAAAGCCTTCCTGTCTTCGGATATCTTTTGCATTCTCATTTCCAGCTCCATTATGGACTAGGAAGCATCATGACTGTGCCTCGCCAGGACGCTAATCCTCAAAGCCGCACACTTGAGGCGAGCCTTATGAGACAGTGATCTTTGGCTTGTGGGGCGTCAACCCCTTATCAAATCCTGAACATTTGTTAACACCTGGATAAATTTATCATGATGCAACTTAAGTGGGATTATAAGTTCCACATAATCATATTGTCTACGTATGCTGAAGGTTTAATTGCCGCATATGGTTACAATAGGTCGCAGCTTCTATAACATTGTGGCTTCTGAGTCAAAAGCTGATAGCCGATGACTTTTGCCAATAATTGCCGATCAAATAATAATCAGGCCGTGGAAACATGTACCCAAGAGGTTTTCGTCCATTGGTCATATATATATCAGGGCTGCATCCCAAGAACTGCAGGGCTGCATCCCAAGAACTGCAGGGCTGCATCCCAAGAACTGCAGGGCTGCATCCCAAAGACTGCGACGCCTTCGGTGCAATGGGCTGCAACCCGAGAACTGCAGGGTTATATCCCTAACATTTTTACCCTGCATCAAATTGATATGACAGGAGCAGGAAATTGATCCTTCCTTGCTAAGGTGTAGTGAGCCTTGTATAAATCATACCCTTACACAGATACGCATATGCGGGTACCAATATCTGTGAAAAAACTGCTAATGCTACCTTTGCCAAGACCGTGGTTTGTCATCGGATTCTGTGGCCAGTAAATCCGCGCTACCGGATAACTGAGGTGGACGGAGTTGTGATCCTGAGTTATGCTTGACACACATAACTAAAACGAATTTCACATTAGTACGTTGTCGAATCCACTCTATGAAATGTTCGTCAAAGCGCGCGTACCGGACCGAAAAATAAGGAGCCTCCTAAGGAGCACTGGGGCAGATCGGGTGAGGATTTAAAGTGGACTCATAGAGACCCTCCAATATCTCGTTAAGCAGGGCCCACTCCGTTTGCATTAAACCAAGCCCCAAATGGCTACTATCCTTAATCCAGATCCTCCCACAAGGATCTAGCGCAAATGGGCATGGCGACCTTGTATATCGTATATAGTGGCCCGGCATATGCTTTGGGGCAATATTTATGACCCGTTTGAATTATCTATCACATTGTTTTGCTTGAAATGTCGATGGTTTAACCTTTAATCTTAGCGTGGTTTGGGTGGGTGCTTTCACAGAATTTTAATTAAAATGCTAGATCCTACCACAAGGATCTAGGGTACCGACAACTCTAGGCCTTGTTACACGAGCTCGGGTTGGTGCGTATGTTGTTAACCCTCGAGGGTATCACCAAAACTAATTTTGTCAGCCCTTTGATATCATACTAGCCGTATTAATCGCCGCATATGCGCATGACATGGTGTAGTACCGTCGAAATTCAATATTTCCATCACAATCAGGGTCTGAAAATCGTATTCTAGAACCTCTAGCGGTAGTTCTAAACGTTCAAAAAATCCCCCAAAAAATCCCAAGGAGACTTTGAGGTCATATTAAAGTATTGAAGTATTCACCAAGGCAAAGATCTAGCCTCAAAGCTTAAAATGGACCAAGACTTACGCCCAAAATGCGAAATTGTCCCCATACTTAAGGAGTGTGTATATCTTACCCATGTGACCGCGTTCGTGTGATGTGTCCAATATACATGACCCAAGTCGTATTTTGACCCAAACACGATTAATATACCTGCATACCTTGAGATATATCATGTATATTGTGGCAAAGGATCGATACACGATTGGCAAAAAAATGTGGAAGATACACCCCGTTTTTGAAGCTTTAAAAAACGCAGCAGTTCAAAATTTCGTTGGGGCATGCTATAAATGTATTAGCTAGGAGCATATATGATGGACTCTCGTCGAACCACGCACCATACTACTTAGTATAGGTCCCATGTGGAAAGTATTCCTTGGCGTTGACTTGTAGAAAGCGCGTGGGGTGCCTAAATAAATTATTGAAAAAGTGATCCTTGTGGGAGGATCTAGAGCGTTCTAGGTCCTCCCACAAGGATCTCGGGATAGTAGCCACCAAAGTAGCTTAAGGAGGGGAGGAAGGGTTGGGTGCACTATATATAACTGTGGAAACATGTACCCAAGGGTTTTCGTCGATCAGTTGTATATATAAGGCCGAGTATCGTTCGTTAAAACGTCGATCATCGTTCGCAAAGGCGTCGACGGCAAGCGCAATATATATCCGTAACGTAGACTTCGGATGCTTTGAATCGTCACTCTGACGCACGATACGTGTGGATCAATCAGTAATCCAGCGTCAATCTGCATCACGAAACGCAATTCATTGAACCTTGAAACGTCACTCTGAAATACGATACGATTTCCAGAAAGGTGGGCTACATCCTAAGAACTGTAAGGTGAGGGACTAAAGTGGACTCAGTTCCCCCCAATAACCTAAAAACACCATGAGGGACGCCTCAAATCGGTGTAAGAAGACTGGTACCAGCAAGAAGCGACAACAACAAAGACATCATAGACATATACAAAGGTATGCCCGTTGTGAGGTCACAACTCTTTTAAGAGGGGAGATCTGTCAGGGTCATGACCGATGACATATGTGTCATACATGTCATACATGTCATACCTGTCAGACATGTCATACCATGTCATGTCATGTCATGTCGGTCGTGTCATATATTATTATGACAGTCGGTCGAGTCATATATTATTATGACAGTCGTCAGTACGGTCGACCATGACTGTACCTGTCGTCAGATGATAATGTCACATTATCTGTCATTATTCAAGGAAAGACTTGAATGACCTTGTCATCGAGAGTTCGTATGTCGAACTCGAAGATGGCAAAGCAAGATACATCTTGAATACAAACAAGAACCATCTTGGCTTTAAGCATGTGCGGAACACGCATGCACAATATGAACGAACTATTCGTTATCACAATACTGGTCGTTCAACCTACGTCTCGGGTTCACAACCCAATGGCGGTACTATCTATGATGATAGGAGACGTAAGGTATAAGATGCTGGAATTGGCACTGTGACATGTTCGTACTGTCACGTGTCATTTCCGCAGTGGAAGCGTGGTGGGCCCATAACCTGTTGGAAACAGCACAGCAGCCACGGGGAGAACGCTCCCGGCGAGATAGAACGAACTAAATAATTGCGAGAACAGGTGTTCCGCTCGGTGAAACAAACTGGCTAAGCTCCCATAACAGTCCGGCCGAGTGCTTTTATCATGCATCTCGGAAACCCGGATAATACGAAGTAATGACTGACAGTACAGTACTACTGTACTGTCATCCTAGCTACTAGCGGAGTCACGGTTCCGATCAGAGACGGGTCAGGCTAGGGGCTATCAGAGCCCATAATAATAACCCTGAACCTAAAGTCCAGCACACCACCCGGAGCTGTGACTGTAGCCAATAGGGCTAGGCAAGCGGAGCTAACTAAGCAGATAACAAACAGCACTTTACTGGAAACAGATACACTTCTAGCTGGGTGCCCGGGGACTTGTCCCGGCACAACCCACCACTGCGGCTAAGGCTAATCACACCTCCAGGGTTTGAAATAAGCAGACTCAGCCACCGTAAAGCCGGTCGGCATAGCCGAGTTCAGCAGGCGGATTCCAATCAAGAAAAGCATCCGAAGTCAATTGAGAGGAGAAGTTGTAAGCACTGACACCACCAGACCCAAGCGGGTCAGGCGGATCCCAAAGCGGAGTGGCAAAATCATCAGAATGCAAAGCCGCGGAGGTCGATTGAGAAAAGAATTGTGTCACTTCCCGCGGTGGCATTGACGGACCAGCAGTAACCACAGGCGGGCAAAGAGAATCCAGTAGTGCTTCATGAGACCGTAGTGAATCGTAGCCGTAAGTGGCTCCGGGCTCAACCAGGCCCCTGACACCACCGCCGACCACGAGGGTCGGCATCGCCGTAGCACTGAAGAGAAATGTAGCCACCATGAAAAGAGTGAGTGCAAATTCCCCGATGCCAAATGGCCTGGAGCCTCTGGGGACTCCGAACCGCCGAAATGCCGCAGCCGCCGGCGGTGCACCCCCCTCAATTTCAGTCAGGCAGACACCAGGAGGGCAGTCGGAGCCCTCTCCATCATCATCGGAATCACACACCTCAACAGGCTCAGGGTCAATGTCAAACCAGTCAGGGTGGACAGTGTTGAATGTTTTGAAAGAGTCGTCAGCAGGAGCCATCGGGCCGAGAGCCAGAGAGGCAGACGGCGGCACAAAGGCGGCACGGCTGACCCCATGCAAGTTAATCGGCTTACCATGCACGGGTGCAGAGGCCTTCGGCAGCAGCTGCTTGCTGGCGGTCGGTTCAGCGACACCACCAGCAAGCGGACCGCTGACCTCAGCAAATGCAACACGGCCAATGGAAAGATGCTCAGCAGGTGCAGACTCAGCAGAGGCAGCAGCATCCTTGAACTGCTGCAGAGCCGTAGGCTCTGGAGCAAAGGAATGCGCAGACAGTTCACAGATTTCAGGTTGCCCCACGAGAGCACACAAGTGCTCCATGGACCCCTCATCCCCAGCGTCATAGTACCGCTGAAAACGAAGGGCAAGCACGTCGGAGTCATAAGACTCGACGGCTTGGCAGTAGGATGCCGAAATGGTCAATGGGTGAGTGTCCTTATGAGGACACTCACTCAGCCAATGCTTCGACCCAACGGCGCGGCACTTCTCGTGCCTGCACGTCGGGACAAAGGTGCCAGACCGCTTGTCAAAAGCCACCTCCGAAGAGGCGGAATGAGCAAGCGGTTGCACTCCAGGTCGGTGGAAGTTGCGTGGAGTGTGCTTCCCAAGGGGCGGCTTGGAGCCACCCTTCTTAAGGGAATCCACATCCCGCTGCAACTTGACCAACTGAGAACTGAGCCGCTCGATGGCCGAAGCCAGGCCAGTGTCAGTGGTGCAAGATGCTACGGACATGGGGCGCCCCGCAGTGCGCTTGCCCGAGAGCCGCCCGCAGCGGTACTGCTCGCGCACGCGCGCCTGCAGGGTGAGCAGACTCACAGCCGCACGCTGGTCAGCTCGAGCAAACGAGTCAACCAGCGTGGCGTAAGCCGGTCCAGACAGGGCAGAGAGGAATTGCCTTTTAACAGCGTCTTCGGGCAGCGTCTGCAGACGCTGTGCATCCCGAAGACAACTGTTAAAAAGACGAATGCCAGAGTCAGGGTCGTGTTCATCCGAGATCCTCACGTCAAGCAGCTCAGTCAGAGACTCGAACGGAGTCGAATCATCAGCGAGCATACGCACCACCTCGAGGGTGGCACGCTTGCCGTCAGCAGGAACATCGGCCCCAGAAGCCTCCACCCAATTACGGGCAGGAGACCCTGGCGCGGTCAGCAGCAACAGCACAGAGTACAGGAGCTCATTAGCAGTAGTCATGACAGGGACATCAGCAGCAGACAGCTCAAACAGGGGTGCAAGTGCCTGCGACTGCAGCGTGAAAAGCTGCTGAATTTCGGAGATCAGCTGTGAAAAAATGTCCGAAGCCGACGATTCACTGCCATGAAACTTTGCTGTTTTGTCCCCCAAAACCTTAGTGGCTGCTGTCTTCGCGCACTGAACATCGAAAGAGTCCTTTCGTAACCGCTGCACGAGCGTCGCAGCCGCAGCCGACTCGTCAGCCGAAGCCAAATGCGGCGTTGTGGGGGTAGCCGAATTTAATGCCCCAACATCATCGAAAATAGTTGCTAATTTACGCGCCCTAGCGCGTGTACGTGGTCTCTGCGGTGTGTTCATACTCAAAATGACGGTGAGATGGGAGCGCGGGCTAGCGGTGCGACAGTAGCGAACAATTCCGCAGCGGCCAATTCCTGCAGGAGTCTCAGCAAACAATAACATAATCAAGCAGGTCATGAGCCGAGTGGCTAATCGTGGGAGCGACCCACAAAACGCGGAGTGTCCTGCCCGCTGATCAAACGGAACGTAAAACATAACCATACCCAGCGACGATACTCTGCCGAATAAATGCCGAAAAACTGATCTCCACTTCAAAAGGAGGCCATACTGCGAAGAGAAAACCACTGTCTAAGGGGGCGCCCACCCCATCTCTTTGTCAAAACTTAGCCAATCATGGCAACAGCTTGGCGCTGTGCCATCAGAATTACTAGGGAAGTGGTGACGCGCATAACCTGCGAGAACAGGTGTTCCGCTCGGTGAAACAAACTGGCTAAGCTCCCATAACAGTCCGGCCGAGTGCTTTTATCATGCATCTCGGAAACCCGGATAATACGAAGTAATGACTGACAGTACAGTACTACTGTACTGTCATCCTAGCTACTAGCGGAGTCACGGTTCCGATCAGAGACGGGTCAGGCTAGGGGCTATCAGAGCCCATAATAATAACCCTGAACCTAAAGTCCAGCAATAATTGATAACATACGGGAATAAGTAGTCAGACTGACACAAGCAGAGTCACCGAAGATGACATACCGGAAATGACACGTGACAGTACGAACATGTCACAGTGCCAATTCCAGCATAAGATGAGGAAGCGTTGGGCTTCAAGCAGATCTTCACTCAGAGACTGCACTCATCACCCGCTATTTCTTACACTCGCGTTGCTGTCCAACTTCGCAGTGTTAATTTGTATATTGATAATATATTCACGGCCTGTTATATCTCGCCGTATCATAAATTTTGGTATTTTCATATCAAACGTCACGGCCCGCATCCATATATTCCATCGGCCCGCATGCGGCCCGGAGTGGTGAGCTACGGCCCCGGGCCGGCCCGCCACGGTACGCAATATACTCTGGCTCTCGTCGCAACGTACGTACCGAGGCTAAAAACGCAGCCCCTGCCGAATTAGCGGGCGGCTGTGCTGCTGGCGGAGTCGCGGGCGTGTTGGCATGCCTGGCAGCAACGGAGTCAAAAATTGTGCTCAACGTGCGGCGGCGATTTGCCATGCTAGCCGTAGATCTAGTGGATGCAACCATGATGAAGTAGTTTGCGGGGGTGGAGTGAGGCAAAGACGGCGTGAAAATGCGGAAGTCCTGGGCGGCCAAGAAATGTGGTGGGTCGCCGATACGGCTGCCGTGAGAGAGCAGGAATTCCGAGAAGTCGTGTGGTAGATGGCGGCCGATACGAAACGGTGTGGTGACCAACCAGAATACGTAAACCAATCCAACGTTAAGTCCCATAGAAAAAATATCCTCAAAGGCCTACAGCTCGCCGTAAATCACCCACAAAACTTAGGCCATGCCCGCGACTGCCGGTACTCCCACGCGCGGAGCGCCTCACTCCATCCCAAGCGTCCGGCTTTAGCCAATCATCCCGGCGGTGTCGCAGTGGCTAAATAAAGCGTAAGTGGGGCCAAACCTGGTGGATATATAGTTCGGCGGTAATATGTACCTAACTAGAGAGATAAATCCTGAGTTAAGGGTTACGATATCAGAACGGTAAAGTGTGTCTTGATAAAGAGAGAGATAACATAAATACCTAACGGGTGTTTCCCGTCTACTGGTGACGGTCACCCAGCCTACTATAGGAAGTGACATGTGACAGTTTCTGGTGTCACAATGTCAAATCCAGCATTGATCACTCGAGCCCTGCTACCTCCCTCAGAAGATAATCGCATTTGTTGGAGAGGGGCATCTTTGCGTCGAAGAAGCACGAACACGTGAAGAACTATCTCTTCTGTAAGTGACTTCCGTGGCCAGTGACACGTGGCTGACCCACGCGAGAAATAGGAACGGCCCGGAGACCAATAGGAGGAACAACGGTGGAATTGCCAGGTGGCCGCGTAGGACGAGACACAGGAACCAAGAGAACGGCAATCGAGAATACTGTGATGCTCGCGGCCGCCGCTGAAAGATATCTTCATTCGGCGTGAGCGGGTAGCTGCCATAATAGGGCACTGTGGTCTCGTGTTTTAGTTCTCGGCGCGTGGGCCAGCCGCATGCCCACTGTGACCCTTGACGAGGAACACAAGATGCGGCTTCAGCGAGACGGAGTGCTGCAAGAAGAGACGAAGGGAAACCCCAAACCAGGCACGAAACGTACGCTCCTCTAGAAGTCTCCGCACGCATTTCACAGGCGGTTATAGAGGGCCGAATTCGGGTTAAGAGAGAACGGCGAACGTGAACGACTGGACCTGCATACAAGTAGGTGCCGGTAGGGTTGCTCGGGTGCGGTTTGAAAGGGCCAGCATCAAAGGAGGGACAACGATCCAAGTTTCTTCTATCCACAGTTCCGGGATAATCCACTTCAATGCCTCGTTGCAAACTGGTATATTGAAAGAGGGAATGCTCAACAACACGGGAGATCGTCGTCCGCGAATCAAGTGCACGTCCCACATGCGTGCAACCGTCCTTTTTTACAAGGGCAGAAGAGATAGCTATGTGGATATGCCCGCCGACGCGTCCTGAATGATACGGTCATAATAGTAACGAAATGATGAGCGTAGTGCATACAAGATATGGCACGAAACCCGGACAATGGTATTATGTGCTTGCTTGAAGCCGTGGGAAACCCCAGTGAATTCGTCATGAGCTAGCAACAACATGCCGGAGGTTATGGACCCCAGAAATGTTACAAACCCTAAGTCTATTTTAGTCCATAAGCTGAAAGCTCTGGGAACAAGAGCAGTGTTTACTTCCGACTGTAGGTGATCCTTAACCGACGCGAGGCCATCGCATGAAAGGAAATGGAATCCACTTTCCCCTCTGGCTCTGCTGATCTGCAGACAGTGTTCAAATCATACAGCGCAAATCGAAATGATAATGCAAAGAAAAAGCGTCTGAAGTTGCAGCGGCGGTTTACAGCTTGACATTTTGAGGGTCTCAAAGAATATATCTATGAGACTTGCAGAATACTTGTCACAAACCGAGTCTTCTACGACGCGTATCCCCTGAAATATGTGTAGGCAGCACGCGCCCACACCCACACCCACACGTGCGCACGCACAGACATAGGAAATGTAGAGAGAGAAAAGTTTACACCCAGTCTTTCTCTCATGAAATCGTTCTCTCAGTTCCTCACTCTGTTGGACGCACCTGAATTGATGTTAGGTGTGTGCTGTAGCTGACGTGCCATGGTTTTTGAAGTCGCCGCACGTGTGTACGCTGATGAACGCAAACACATTCATACGCAAATACCACGATAAAGATCCAGTCAATACAGCATCTACGACTTTTCAAGCGCTTCCAGGCAGTACAGCGCCGAAAGTTTCCTTGGCAGATGATGATGCCTAGAGCAAGATAGCGGTGACTTGGTCTCATCCGATATTTTGCTCAGTGGCACTGGCTGTGATGGCAAGTCCATCACGCGTATTTTCTGGGCGACTCGATGACCGACGAGGTGCTCCGTCTTCTATATGTAGCTCTCCAGTTTCTCAGGTTTATGTTCCCACCCTCGATTCTGGCTTCTCTCCACCATTTGCGCTTGTTGCTTGTTGCTGATTAGCTTCGTCCTCACTCGATGTTGTTTCAATTTTATCAGGGCGGAGATCTGTCCTTTAACATGCCTCTTTCGGTCGACGAGTGGGTGAACAACCTCTCGCCGAAAAAGTTATCCACAACGGCGCCTTTACCCGCTCCCTCGGCGCAGCTACTTTGTCGCCGTACCGGGCTATCACAAACTGTCTCGTCGTCTGGGAACCCTACTCGAGAAACTCTCTACCGGAGGCCGGACGCTCTCGATCGACTGAGGGCACGCGAAACTCGCGCACGACAGGTCTGCAGAATCGCTCCCTCGGCCACCCTCACCGATTAGCAAACGCGGCTATCCCTTTCCGAGGATTTCTTATCCCGCTCCGCGCTCAGCGCGCCAATCCCAATGTGCTCGTGCTGGCCGCGTGTTCCGCCTCGACGGTTTTGCGAGCTGAACCTGCCGTTTAGCTTTTGTCTAAGCAGTCTCCAAGCTGCCTCTTCGAGCGCTAAACCCTAAACCCTGTGTCTGGGAGGCACCAGTCGTGAGTGCGAGGTCGGTTTCGAGCGCTCAGGTGTTTGAGAGGCACAGTGGCCGCGCTGCGAAAGCCCGCAACTTGGACTATGTTGTCAGTAAGACTGATTCCCTGGCAGCTGAAAGCTCTCTTTGTGTTCAAAAGAACAGGTGCACTGCGCAAACCTAACTCCTCAGTGGCCCCGCCGCCACCAGTTGACTTGGACCGGAAGCACCGAAGTTGCATTGAGGTGTTCTAGTGTAGGGGCTCTCGCCTGTGCCTGCCGAGCGCAACGGATCCAGTTTCGGGAAAAACCATGCTTGCGGGCGCCGAACTCTCCAAAGTGGTGCTCGCTCGCTAAAAACTGTGGGGCGCCTTTGCGGGACCTCTTGCACAACCGCCTCAAAGCAGCCGGAATGATGGGCCCACTCTGCACGGGCCGCCCGCGGTAGCTTCCACACGTTGCCTTCCTTGCCCGCCTGCTCGCCAGTTCTGCCTTGCCCGCAGTTTGTTTTTGGAGATAGCCCGGAGTTTTTTTTTCCTCATCCGGCAATATGGAGCTATCTAACACCTGCCGGCGGTTTGGAATGGTTGGGCCGGAGTCGGCTCAGCAGGGATTTTCTGACCCCATCCCCGATATCAAGGCCGGTGTACAGCTTAGCTTCACCAGTGCCCTTCGGGGGCCTTCCCACCCCTCCGGGGGTTCCCGCCCTTCCATCCCCCCGCTATGCCCCCCTCAGTGATCGTCCCCAACAAACCCGGGTGTATACCTCAAGCCCTGCCGTGTTACCCTTTACAGCATTGAAATCCCCGACCTTGATGAAGCCTGTCCACTTCCTAGAAGACCCCTTGCGAGCGGCCAAACGCACTGTCAGTTTCGTGGAGCCCCCCCCTCTCAAAGCCCCACCCGCACTAGTGCAGCGCAGTGCAGTCAGAACGACGTGCTCTCCGATCGCTCCGGAAGCTGCGCAACAGAGTCCAGGCCGCCCAGACCCAGCCCCGATTCGAAGGTGCGTTTATGTGGAAAAGGTCACCAGCTCTATCCATTGTTCCACCGCCTGTGCAACCTCGCTGCAAATGCTCCGGGGTGCGAGGAGGAATAGTCATCCCGAGTGCGGAGGAGGCAGGGTCATCGAGAGTGCGGAGGGCAAGGTCATCCAGGGTGCGGAGGGCAAGTCATCCGGGATGCGGAGGGTAAGATATCCGGTGCGAGGAGGGGCAAGGTTATCCGGGGTGCGGAGGGAGCAGGTTATCCCGGGGTGCGGAGGGGCAGGGGTCATCCGGGGTTCGGAGGGAGGCAAGGGTAAGTCAGGTGCGGAGGGCAAGGTCATCAGGGTGTGGAGGGCAAGGGTCATCCGGGGTTCGGAGGGTAAGACCATCCGGGGCGGAGGGGCAAGGTCATCCCAGGGTGCCGAGGAGGGGGCAAGGTCATCCGGGGTGCGGAGGGGGCAAGGTCATCCGGGGTGCGGAGGGGGCAAGGTCACATCGGGGGTGCGGAGGGGGCAAGGCCATCCGGGTGCGGAGGAGGGCAAGGCCATCAGGGTGCGGAGGGGGCAAGGTCATCCGGGGTGCGGAGGGAGGCAAGACCTTCGATGCTGCTTCCAATATCACTCTTTCCCCTATGGAGTGCATTTCTACCTTCTTACCTGCACAGCGGTCCCCTGGACTCCGCGCAACACCCGCGGCCGCTCAGGCTGCCTCCCGTGCCTCGATGTTAGTCAGAGGTAGATGTGAGCTAGTTCGGTGTGTGGGGCGGAACACGGAGCGCTCTACCAGTAGCCGCGACATCGTAATCAAGGATACGGGCCTCGGTGTTGGTTTTGGGCATTCTAGCCGCGGAAATCTCGAGGTGAGAATCAGCCTGCCCCGTATCATCCCTCTCTCACCCGAGCACATCAACGGTTCCCGGTATCAGGGGGAATACGCATATAGGCTGGGTATAACAGTAGATCAATCTAGCAGTCATCCCCGGGAGAGAGGCATGCCCCTGCTACCTGCCGCGCTATTGGATCGTGAATGGAGGAGGAGTGACACTCGGTGCCGGGCAAGAGACTCGGCGACGGGGCTTCCGCTGGTGCTGATGCTGGTGTCAAGCCAGCCTTCGGGGAAGGGTGGACGTTGGCAACCTTTATGCGGAGTCGGTGAGAGGGTGCGGAAGGCCAGGCGGATGTCACGCCCCAGGCGACCCCGGCATTGACCTTGAGCGACCCACCGGAGTCCCCCTGCCAGCCATCGACATTGAACTTCGAGGTGAGGAATGCAGTGCTCTGGGCCTTGCTGCGCGCTGCCCTGCGAATTCGACACGGCGCAGAGGCCGCGCGCTCGGCTCCGTGAATCGGAGGCGCGCCGCAGTGCAGCGCAAAGTGCGCGGTGCTGGGGCTCGCCCGGTGACAGCACACTGCATTCCTGGTGTCAGATGACAGCACACCGCATTCCTGTTGTCAGATGACAGCA
>LGRX02030051.1:0-17547 GCA_001247695.2 Cymbomonas tetramitiformis
ATCTCCAGACACCGATGACGTTGGAATTTTGCCAGAGCCTCCGGCGCACAGGGTCGATGTGGGGACCCTATCCCCCATCGTTGGGCAAGTGACAACAGCTGCATCTCCAGTCACCGGTGACGTTGAAATTTCGCCAGGGCCTCCGGCGCACAGGGTCGATGTGGAGGCCCGATTCCCCACTTTCGGGTAAGTGGTCGCAGAGACTGACTGTGCTGTCAATGCCGCCATGTACATTCTTTCCAGTTCCTGCAACTTAGTGGCAACAGGAGTGAAAACAGGGGTCACCAGTGCTGGAATATCCCCTACTGGCTCACTGGGCAATGTACCCGGTGGTGCTGGGCTCACTGGTACTTGCACAACCTCTCCCCCCCCTGCCGAGGGGTTAATTCCTGCACTGGCAACGTTCACCAAAGGTGTCACAGCAGGTGGTAGCTGCACAGCTGCTTCTGCCACTGCCGGAATAGGACAGGACAGAGCCCAATTCGGTGTCACCGACGCTGCTGGATACGGGGAAAGCTCGGGCACTGGCAGATTTGGTACCGCGGGAGACAACATACCCGGTGAAGGATAATCTACCGGCACACCGTACGCGGCTGCCGGCAACGGGGTGTCCTGTGGCCACGAAGCACGTGGCGGCAGCTGGTGTTGTTGACCGTAATGTTGCTGTTGCAGGAAAATTTGCTGCTGAAAATTCCGCTGCTGAGCCAAATCTTCACGGAACTGCTGCTGCAGCCAGAATTGACCGGCTGGCGTTGACATAATTGGACTGCCGTTGGAATTACGCTCGTCGTACCCACTGCGGGAGGTAGGAAAATTGTACGAATTCTGCGGAAGTTGTGGCGGCGCCGTCATAAAATTACGCTGCGGCAAATCTCGCATAAATCCGTACACAGAATTCCCGTCAAGCTGATGAGTTGCGTTGACATACGAAAGTCCCGGTTGCGTATGCGCAGCCGATTGCGGAAAGGGCCAGCCCGGTTGGGAAATACCCCTGGGGTCGATTGATTCGGAGTAATTCGCCGCTGAAAAGAACGGCGATTGCCCCGCGGAAGTCGCTACAGCTGCGTGCTGCGGAATTCCATGCTGAGAGTCCATGATTGCGTTGTGACGCGAACGCACGTTAACGGCAGTGAGCTCACACGGTACGGGCGATAAATTTCTGCCGATTGACGCTGTTTTTGGTCGAACAAAAGGCAATTCCCGCGGAAAGCCACCTGCAAGGACAAATTACGATCACACTTGTGCGTGCGGTATATGCATTCAGGAACAGTTGTCGATATTTTCTGTCGATATTCGCAGCCCTGACGAAAGGCAGACGCAATTAAGCGCGTTTTACGTCGTTGTCTTCAGAATTCTTCTGGGAACTCGCGGAAAGGTCTCCCGGAACCCACGTGCCGGCAATTGTACACCCGAAGTTGCAGTCGGCACAAACAGGTCGCGTCTAACGTAACCACGCTGATACCAGTTGTTCGGGGGTGCTCTCTAAGAGCCTCTCAGTCTACTTACACAATGCAGGGAACCTAGTTCAGTCCTACAAAGAGATATATATTGCCGTAAGCATGATATATATATGAATCGGATCTTTCTTTAATGTCGAAGTTACAAACAACCAGGTGTGGCTGCTCACAGTAACAAATTCAAAACTGATTCATTCAGCCTGCTCGGCTGCGTTATGCCATGGTTTCAGATCTCGAACTTTCGAACATAACTCGATGTCGACTCCTGTCAGGTCCCATCATGCTTCATGAGAACTCGATCTGTCACATCATAGAATCTGCCGACTAGCCCAGTTAAATTATCAATCATTCCAGGCCACTCCATATCACTCTGGATAATTATAACTGTGCTGACTCGGCAATATTGGAGGTCTACCAGCTTTCCCTCCAATTTCTCTGACTGCTGGTTTTCCCACCAAAACTCACTTTCGGGTCAGGCATTTCTGTCAGTCATTTCTGTCAGACACTCTCGTCATCTGGTCATATAAATGCCTGTCATTGGTGACTGTCATAGTACCCGTCACTCGTCATTCTGACACGCCGTCAGTCTGTCTCGTGACTTACCCTAGCACACAAGTCCTTCTCTTCCAGCATCATCTCCCTTGACGAGATAGCATGCCATGGCTGAAACTTATCTCCCTTCACCACACGACGGGGACCCACATCTGCTGGCAGCAGGCGCATGTCTGAGGACAGCTTCTCGTTCAATTGCTGCTCCTTCATCCCCAATCTGTCCTCCAGGACACAAGAGCTCTTGGTTTCCTGGGTCTGCACCTCAGCGCTAGCAGCTTGTATCCTCGTGCCTGAGCACCTAGGACATAGCCACTCGCCTTCTGGTACTTCATCCAGTGCTGGGGTAAGACACCACAAATGGCACCCCTTGTTGCACGTGTCGCACAACAACATCTCTGCCTCTCCATCAGACTTCCTGCACACTTCACATGCAAGATGTCTACTGGGCACGGCTGCACTACAGTCATACTGGTCCTTCACCTGCAGATGACACGGCGCAATGCTCTGAACAGTGCTCTTCTCTCTTAACTTGGTGGCGTCCTCGAGCACCACAACACCATCTCGCTGTATCTTGACCAGCTTCAGGATGGCGGACTTGGTGGCGACTTCCATGCCGCTGCGAGGCTTCTGTCTGATGTAGACGAAATCCCCCACCTTAAACTGGTGTGGCTTAGGCTCGTAGCCCCCACCCCTTCTCCCTTCATAATGTAAAGTATCACGATGCTGCGCAACCTCCAAGCTGCAGCCAGCATGCACCATCAACCGCCTCACTACCTGTGCTCTAAGGAGGAGGTCCTTGACTCGGGCGTCCTTGTCATCACTGACCTCTGGACTGAAATCCATGCTGGGCGCCTGCTTCAGATCTGACGGCACCACTACCTCTTGGGCAAACAGCAAGGTAAACGGCGCCACTCCTGTGGACTCTTGGCGTGCTGCATTGTAGCTCAGCACGAGTGGCCAGAGTTGTTCATCCCACTCGTAATCGAGCCTAGTGGCTAATTATGCTCGTAGGGGCGAGCAAAGCTCGCTCCAACACTCTTTGGAAATCTGCCATAAAGGTTTGGAAGTTTCCCACGGGGGCAAAAGTAGGCCCAAAGGGCCGAAATTCGGCCCGAAGGGCCGGAATTTGGCCCGAAGGGTTGGAATTTTGCTATGTTGACGCTCGGAAAGTGGGCCCACGAGGGCCCGAGTGAAGTTTTATGTTTGGAAACTCGGGCCCTCAGGGACCGATGCCTAGGCTCGGGCCGTCGAAAGTTTGGAAATTTCGGCCTGAAATTTTGGCGTTTCTTTGCCATCCTTTGCAGATGTGTGGAAACAACATAAGATCGTACGTCAATCAACGACTGGTGCGGCTGCATATGTTGAGGAACCTGAGTTCGCAGCGAAGTGGAGGTTTGCCTCTGGCACGATCATCATGAAGGATCTACTTACCAAACCTGAATTTTACAATGATGTGCACGATTGGGGTTTTTTTTTGTTTTAACACTGTGCTCTAAAATTCAGAATGAGGCTGTGAATGAAAGTATGGGATCACGTGTGGCGACTCATGCCGCACCTCAAAGGCATCTTTCTCAAGAGGAAATTGGGAAGGAAACTTTTGTGCATTCGTTGGAATGCCCCAGCAGCGCACAAGTACGACGCGTTTTTGAAGCAAGCGTTGAATCACCATTTGGATGGCAGTAACGATTGGCACTTCATCTGTAAGGATGCGCGGTTGCGCGCGCCAAATTACACACTGTCTCAGATGTCGTTGATCGATTAATGAAAGAAGATAGCAAATTGTCATTCGTGGAGTAAAGATAACTTGACGGTGTGGTGGATGTAAATTGAATATTTCATGTTTTTAATCGAGATTGACTATCATCTATCAATGAGCACATGATTTTGTATGCGTTGTGTGCGATTGGGGTGACGATCGGAATATTCTCACATGGACGTATAGGATTAATTATTGACTAAGAAATCAAGTTTCAGAATAAAACTTGATTTCTTTAATCGTTCCTTTAAAAAAGAAAATTCGCCTGCGGCGGGCCATTTGTGGGAAGTTTGGAAATCGCGAGCAAGCTCGCTCGGAAATATGCATAATTAGCCACTAGGTAATCGAGGCCCTTCTCCAAGGCGATCTTCTTGAAGCAAAACTTCATTGTGCGCACCACTCGCTCGGTGAGACCGTTGCCTTCTGGCGAGTCTGGCGAGGTGACCCTCCTGTCTATCAGACAGTCTCTGCATAGCTGCTCGAACTCACCCTCGAACTCTTTGCCTCCATCCACCAAGCACTCTGCTGGCGCACCGAACACGGCTAGCACATGACTGCGAAATGCTGCCGCAATGGTGCTCGCCTCCTTGTTGGGGATAGGCACACAGACTATGAATCTGGTGTAGTGCTCGGTCATGATGAGCACCCTGCTGTTACCAGCCTTTGTTACCCTCCTCGAAGGCCATGCCAAGTCCAGTGACCAACGATACATGAATGACACGATCTCAAGGGGGGACAAACACGCCTCCTCCCTCGCGTAATGAGTCTTCACACGCTGGCAGGTCTCGCACTGAGTGACCACTGCCTCTACGTCCTTCTTCAGGTCGGCCCACCAATGACGCTGCCACAAAAGATGCTGCGTGCGCCTTATTCCCCAATGACCAGTCCTGGAGTGGTACTCCTTGACCAATGTAAGACGGTCAGCAGGCTTGGGTATCCTCACCTCCTTGCCCGACAGTGTGACCATGTACATCTCGTCTGTGGCCTCATCCCATCGGTGCCGTGCTGCGCGCCTCTTCACTCGACGAGCTTCATCCTCTGGCAATTTCACGCTGCCATTGGACTTCAGCCATCTGAGGCACCACGCATCGTCATGCACATCTCGATGCTTGTCGCGGTCAGCCTGCTGCTCAGCAACACTGGCCATCAAGTCCACAAATCTGGTGGTACATGCCAGCCTGGGAACTCTCATCTCTTTATCTTTACCAGGCGGACTCCAAGCAGGCACCTCAGCGCGTGCTGGTGGAGTTGCGCCCTCCTTCACGAAGTGGCTCTTGTGCCTCTGACGATACTGTTCAATGGCGTAGAGCTGCCACTCCTTCTTCTTCTTCTTGGTTCCAGCCTTCTGTCGCTGAGCCCCAATTCCTTCTGCACCTTTCTACCCTTGCGAGCACATTATCTGCAGCTTCTCTTCCCAGTCGCGGTGGCTCACGGTCTTCGCCACCTGCTGAGTATATGCGTTCGAATTTCCAACCCATTCCGCCAGCAAAGCTTGTCTCTGCTGAAGGTCCGACCTCGCGTGGTCTGCCCAGTTGTTGTCTACAGCGATAGGCTGTCCTGGGGAATTCTCCGCCACTGGGGACTCCTCGCTGTGAGGAAGTCCCTTCCTGCTTGCTTCTGCGACCGCCATCAACAGTTCCATAGCCCTTCGATCCATGACCAGGCCCAGAATGCTTGCCAATTCTACGTCGTTCAGGCCATCAGCCATGCGTAGCTCACTTGCGCTGTAGCCCATGGCTCGCGCCTTCTCGTCGAGGTTCACTTCTCGGGATTCCTCCTCAGTGTCTTCATCGGCAGTGCGCACCACGGTGCCCATTCTCGCTAGTCTGAATGCTCTCGACCCTTGCGTTGCCATTATGGTGGGAAGAGCCCTCAGCGGTTCTCCCACCACGTTCACCACATAGTGAGGCGCGCGGTCTGTTCTTAACACCGGTCTGGGCTGCCAGCTCTTGCATAAGATTGACGATACAACTCGCCCTTCTGGCCTCGCCACCTTGCCCATCACAGAGCGAAACTGGTGGTTCTGGAACAGGTTACTCCAGTACGCCCGCAGTCGGTGTGCGTAGGCGCCTGCTTGTGCTGCATCAAAGGACGCTGGCCGACCAATGACGCTGGCAATGTACGGGAACACTTCGTCCCTGATCTTGGTCTGGGGTCTGTGCGACAACGGGGAAACGTTCTCCAGGACATAGCCTGGGGGCCTCTGCTGCTGTAGCTGCTGCAGCGTGGACAGAAGCCGAACCACTTCATAAAATAACTTGCTGTGCCTGCCATCCAAGCCTGTGAGCGTTCCAGCAGGAGAGAGATCCTGGCATGGAAACCCGCACACCATGACCCACTGGCGTCCTTGAAGAGCTCCTGCTCGTATGAAATCGGCGCTCGTCGTGTCGTGCAGATCATGGGGCAGGGCCCCAAACTCTATCGCACTGGGCGAGATAAGGCCAGGATACCGTCTCAGTAACGCCGTGCACCTGCCTCTGGCCACTGTCTGACTGCTCGATGATATATCTTGATACAAATATCGATCCACCTTCATTCCATTACGGAGTAACATCTCCAGGCCAGCACAGAGGCCTCCACATGGCTCATAGCACACCACGCCTTCCTCCCGAGCTTGCGAGAAGAACTGCTTGCCCAGCACCCTGGTGTCCACCTTCTCCGGCTTCAAGATGCGTTCGCCTTCAAAGTACTCATTGCTGTATACAGCGGGACTTCCTTCACCATGCGTGCCTCGCGTGGGCCTCACCAAGCTCAGCGCCTTCCAAGCCGCTCTCGCTAGCCTCCCAGAGTCGACCACCAGCTCGGGTAGGTCTGTGTCGAACATGTCCACGTGGTATCGTGGTTGCACTCCAATTCCTCTTGATGGTGCAAATCGAATAAGCGATGCACTGGTCCCGTGCCCAACTGCTCCATGGCGGCCATCTTGCAGTAGTTAGCAACCTGCACCTCTGGCGTCGCCTCTTCCCCTGGGGAAGTGTCTCCAGCCAGCATAAAGCACAAGCTGTCGCAGAAGTCCTTCGTGTAAACTTCACCCACGCCTGCGCGAAGTGCAGTCACCTTTTCCCTCTCATTGTCCACTACCCGGTGAGCCGTCGCACGAGTGAGAATGGCTTAAGTATGTGTCACAACTATAATGGAATATTTCTATGATGTTATGTAATCGCTGTGGAATCGCAGGAATTTAAAAAATACAACTTTTTTTCATTTTCCCAAAAAAATATTTTTTCAGGGTGAAATCGCCGAAAAACCGTTGTTTTTAGCTTGATTTGGCGTCCTACTCCATTATGCGGGTGAGGAGTGCAGCGATTCGTGGAATTGAGGGGTTTCACATATCACGTTATTAATCCTGATGGTCACCGCAATTTGAAATTTTGAAAAAAAATATTTTTTTGGCTCAAATCGGTCGAAAATCGCGGTTTTTTGCCTGTTTCGGCCTGTCGCGGGCCTGTTTTGGCGTTCTACGCCACTCGGCGTGTGTGGAGTGCACATATTCGTGGAAATGAGGGTTTTCACATATCACCTAAGCACTCCTGATGGGAATCGCAATTTGAAATTTTGGAAAAAAAAATTTTTTGGCCCAAATTTCAACAGAAATCGATTTTTTTGCCTGTTCCGGCCTGTCGCGGGCCTGTTTTGGCGTTCTACGCCACTCGGCGTGTGTGGAGTGCACATATTCGTGGAAATGAGGGTTTTCACATATCACCTAAGCACTCCTGATGGGAATCGCAATTTGAAATTTTGGAAAAAAAATATTTTTGGGCCCAAATTTCAACAGAAATCGATTTTTTTGCCTGTTTCGGCCTGTCGCGGGCCTGTTTTGGCGTTCTACGCCACTCGGCGTGTGTGGAGTGCACATATTCGTGGAAATGAGGGTTTTCACATATCACCTAAGCACTCCTGATGGGAATCGCAATTTGAAATTTTGGAAAAAAAATATTTTTGGCCCAAATTTCAACAGAAATCGATTTTTTTGCCTGTTTCGGCCTGTCGCGGGCCTGTTTTGGCGTTCTACGCCACTCGGCGTGTGTGGAGTGCACATATTCGTGGAAATGAGGGTTTTCACATATCACCTAAGCACTCCTGATGGGAATCGCAATTTGAAATTCTCGGAAAAAAATATTTTTGGGCCCAAATTTCAACAGAAATCGATTTTTGGCATGTTTCGGCAAGTTGCGGGCCTGTTTTGGCGTTCTACATGTACGTATATTATATACTCATGCGTGCGAAGTGTGCATATTCGTGGTCTCCAGGCCTGTTTCAGTTGGAAATTTGTAATTGCATACGAGTTGCCATCACGAGGAACACAAGCCTGTCATTATCAAAACATGAATATAATTTGTTATTTGGATAACGATTAGCTGGAGCACAATGGAAGCGTGTTGGACCCATAACCTAACACTTTTCAGGAAACATTTGCATTTCTTTTGCTCTTCACATCTCATTGCCAATAGGCACACTGCATAGCATTTCAATAAAAATAGCTTTATTTTTACATGCTTTTAAGTGTGTGAGAGAAAATCTCTTTTCGGAATATATCTTTTCTAGGCTGATTCACAGCTTCACATGCTTTTTAGGCTGATGCACAGGCTCCAATTTAACCATATCTAGGGGCGGCGCAGGCCAGGTCCATAAAACGGGTCCCATGATTGCCGCGGCTGTGAGGACCACTCAGGCGGAAGCTGCCTTGACAAGGCTGCATTCAGCCTCATCGCCTGCCGTAAAGGCATCGTGACCAGCTGCTCAGGGTACTGCTGCTGCACCGCCAACGCATAACCCGGCATGGCATCATGGGCCGCACGGCCGTGGGGTGCCCGATAGATCTGCGCATACGGGGTCTGCGCAGGATACGGGTCCAGCCCCAGCATCATGGGCGGGTACTGGGGGAGGGCGGCGAGGGCGCGCCCGTGATGTTGGGGAGGTACGCTATCCGAGTTATAATAAACCCCACCATACACCCACTCATATGGCATCTCCGGCGGAGCAGTCTCACCAGGGGAGCTGGGCGCGTGGAAAAGCACGGGTCTTGACGGTGCTGCTGCGGACGGTGCTGTTGCGGTGGCAGCTGCAGGCGGTGCATCTGTGGTGGCAGCTGCAGGCGGTGCTGCTGCGGTGGCAGCCGCAGGCGGTGCTGCTGCGGTGGCAGCTGCAGGCGGTGCTGCTGCGGTGGCAGCTGCAGGCGGTGCTGCTGCGGTGGCAGCCGCAGGCGGTGCTGCTGCGGTGGCAGCTGCAGGCGGTGCTGCTGCGGTGGCCGCGGCAGGAGATGCTGCTGCCGTGGCCGCCGCTTGCGGTGCTGCTGCCGTGGCAGCTGCCGTGGCACCTACCTCCGGCCCTGGGGAGGCAGCCGACGCAATCCCTGCCTGGGCCAAGGCGGCTGCCCCCTGCGCCAACTGCATCTTCAAGGCCTGGATCCTCACCCGAGCCTCCAACTCGGCAATCTCCGCCTGACGGGCCTTCGACGCCAACACCGGAGGTTCAGCTGAGCTCGGTGTCACCTCCCTTCGCCCCTCCCAACCTTCCGACTGTGGCCTGGCCAAGTCCGTCGTCAGGCTCCCCGTCGCCGCGCGCTCCCTGTTAAACAGCTCCGCGGCGTCTGCACTATGATGATGCATCCGGCTGTCAATGGGAGTGTTGCGGCCCACTGAATCGTTGAAGAGGTTCAGGGGATCGAGCACTCCCCCAGGGGAGTGCTCGAAAGGCCCTGAAGGAGTACCCACCTGCGTATCCAGCTCCTCCAATGCCCGCGGGGCTCGCGCAGACAACAGCCCTCTTGGTATGCTTGCTTCTGCCTGCTCCGTGTCCGTGTCCGACAATTCGTCCGGCTCCGACTGTGCAGCACGAGGGCCATGAACTGGACAAGGGCTCCTGCGTTTCCTGTCGGAGCCACCCTCCACTGCTGCCGCCGCTGCCTGCTGCGAGCGCGTTCGTCTCAAAGACTGCAGTGGGTCACAAACCTCAGGCACTCTCTGAGTGGAGCCGAACGCGGGGAGAGTCTCGGAGATGTTCCCCTCAGCGCCTGTCCTCCGCGCCTTCACCCTGGTGCCTGGCTCCGGTCCTTTACCCCAAACAGGGGTCTCAGTGCCCGCGGGGCTACCTCCCCGTCCACGCTTAGTCCCCCGAGGAATTGCCAATGCCATCTTTATCCCAGACAGGGTTTCCGCCCGGAGCTTCTTCGCCTTCTCCCTCTCCGCTGCTGCAGCCTTCTCTTTCTTCGCCTTCTCCCTCTCCGCTGCTGCAGCCTTCTCTTTCCTCGCCTTCTCCCTCTCCGCTGCTGCAGCCTTCTCCTTCTTCTCCTTCTCCCTCTCCGCTGCTGCAGCCTTCTCCTTCTTCTCCTTCTCCCTCTCCGCTGCTGCAGCCTTCTCCTTCTTCTCCTTCTCCTTCTTCTCCGCTTCTGCTGCTGCTGCTGCTGCTGCTGCAGTCACCGGCGGCTTCAACTCGCCGGTCAACGTCTCCGCATGCCCCTTCCCATATGCCTGCAAACTTTTCATCACCCGAATCACCCCCTCCTCCACCAGACCGTGCTTAAAGGAATTGTATGCCTCATCAAAAAAGCCTCCTTCCTCGTTGATGTTGTCGTAGTATACTACCTCCCAATCCCTGGCTTGTGTTAGCAAACTTAGCTTGCTGTTCAACGCCGTAGCGCGGAACAGCACCCTCCTCCGCGGAATCTTACTCCCCACTGGATCCGCCACAAGCCACGGCCCATATACCCAGCATGCCGTCCCTTGTTTTGCACCTTCCCTTGGCTTCACGATGGGGCCACCAATCCAGACCACCTCCTTGTGCTGTTCGTGGTACACAACCCTCCCAAAAGCCACCGTATCCCTCAGAAGCTCCCGCAACGCCAGGCACGCATCATACTCCTGTGGCTCCCCAAGCACCACACTCCTCCCCATATCCTCGTCAACCTCATTGATCGCGTTCGCGAAGTCGATCTCCCGCTCCAGGGCTGTCATTGCCTGGGAAGGCTCCGAGGTAGTGGCTCGCTCAATTCCTTGCGAGTCATAATGCTTTCTTCTGCAAGGGTCATGCCCAACCACAAACTCCCAGGGCGACCTTGTTACAGTGGCGGATCCAGTGACCGGAAAAGTGGTGTTTTCCGGAAAGAGGTCTTCCGCCGCTGTAATGTAGGTGTGCGCCGACGCACGAAAAGTTCCACCGTGCATCTCCACCGCGTTGTGGATTAGCCTGCCGTCAAAGATCACCACGCTCTTTGCCGGCAGGAAGCAGGTCACCGGCCGAAGGGTGTCCGGGGTGGCCCCATCCCCCAACTTATGCGACTGGGGGTACACCGTAAACGGGTACATGTCCGTTAGGACAAGCATGACAGACAGCGCACCATAGTCCCGATGCTTCTCCTGAACCAACGCCGCCGGGTAGGTGAGCAGGGCGGTTCGCGCCATGTCACCTTTCGGCACCTCCAGCTTCCCGAACGTGTCCCCCACCGCAGCCATGACGTCCTCAGCCACCTGCTCAAACCGTTTGTAAAACGGCGTGCCCTCCACCAGGTTCCCGATCCACCTCTTCGGGTCCTTCAGGGTGTCCAGCTCCCCATTGGCCTTCTTCTTGAACGCCCTGAAGTTGTTTCTGAACGCGGAGTTTGGAGCCAAATCCTTCTGGAACTCTGCAACCAGAGCCTTAGCGGATATCGTGTCCTGCAATTGACCGACACAATACCCACCCTCTGCAAGCCTATGCCTCCAGTGTTCGTCCAGCAGCACGCCTTTTGTGAAGTGAGGCTGCTCCTCCGCATTCTTTGCCCCCTCCGCAGCAGGCACCTTAGGAGCAGGCGTCTCTCCAGCATCTGTGCCCTCCTCTGTATCTGGCACCTCCCCAGCGGACTGATGCTTTGAAACTGGGGCCTCCACAGCAGGCACGTCCACGGCAGCAGGCGTCTCTGCAGCAGCCGTGCCCTGCTCTGCAACTGGCTGATCCTCAGCAGACTTGTGCTGAGGATCAGGGGCCTCCACAGCAGGCATGTCCTGTGAAACCGGGGCCTCCACAGCAGGCACGTCCACGGCAGCAGGCGTCTCTGCAGCAGCCGTGCCCTGCTCTGCAACTGGCTGATCCTCAGCAGACTTGTGCTGAGGATCAGGGGCCTCCACAGCAGGCATGTCCTGTGAAACCGGGGCCTTCACAGCAGGCGCGTGGAAGAGCGCGGGTCTTGACGGTGCTGCTGCGGACGGTGCTGTTGCGGTGGCAGCTGCAGGCGGTGCATCTGTGGTGGCAGCTGCAGGCGGTGCTGCTGCGGTGGCAGCCGCAGGCGGTGCTGCTGCGGTGGCAGCCGCAGGCGGTGCTGCTGCGGTGGCAGCCGCAGGCGGTGCTGCTGCGGTGGCAGCTGCAGGCGGTGCTGCTGCGGTGGCAGCTGCAGGCGGTGCTGCTGCGTCGGCATCGCCTGCCTCCTTCTTAGAAATTAGCGACAACTGATGCTTCTCCACCAGCCCGCCTCCTGGTTCTGCGCGAACAACGGCTGCGAACGTGGGCGCCTCCTGTAACGGAGCTTCGTCCATGTTTGCAGCAGCCTGCTGCTGCGCTGCCATTCCCTCAGCCTTCTCCGCGCTGGCAGCAGCAGCACCAGTATCCGCAGCAGCCTGCCCATCGATCATCAGGGTTCGGCGAGGCCGTGCACGCCCATTTGACAGGAGGCTGTCCAACGCAGAGATGGCGCCCGCATGTTGAAGAGTGGCTGTCTCCGGATTTTCGGCAGTTCTTGTGGAACCCGCGCTTGCAGGTCGCGCAGGTAACAAGCACTGGGAAGTGATTCTCCGAACCCATTCCGCAAAAGAGGCAGAACAGGCGGGCCAGGATCCCGCAGCGCCCGCATTCCCCTGGAAACCGCTTTTCCCCTGACGGTGTGAGCTGGCGCGACGCGCACCCAACGTGGAAGGAGTCGGAGCACATGTCGCAGGTCGCCAACGCCAGCCTCGTTCGATCCAACGAGTCGTCGGGATGGGGGCACCCTTCCACATTGCAGGCGGGTACTCCTTCACTCTCGGCGACACCTTCCACCAGTTTCCGCTCTGACTTCCGATCTGACTTGCGCCTTAAAGCGTTTGGCACGGCTGCCCCAACCGCTGCTGCATAGGTGAATCTGTTCTGCTTCATTATTAGAATATTAGCTCCCAATTTATACCAAAGTAACCGTCAATGCCTTCGTCCTCGATCCAAACGTCAATTGCGCAACGAAAACACGCGAAGAAAGTGCTATGGTCGCAGATAGCGTACAGTTCGCAGGTTGGCGTTACCGTTACAAGCACTCGAGCTCTCAGTGAGCAGATATCGCACTTTTGGTCCGACATGCTTACGGTTTTTAGGGGTCTCGTTCAGTTGTAAGATGTCGGGGGAGGGCTCTGATATACATTATCGCCCTCCCGATCATCCCATCTTTTGATCGTGTGGGCGAACCGACATGCCGATTCGAGCTTCCTGTGCGCAGGTATCGGACTTTTGGCCTGACATGCTTACGGTGTCGTGACGGAATTTCAATTAAATTATCTGATATGCATTATCGCCCTCCCGATCAGCTCATCACCTAATCGTGGGTGCGATACACGCGCCACGAGAAATATGACATGTCTGGGTGATAAATCATTACACGATCGAATCTTGAATCGAAATTTATGAATCGCCCGCAGGATCGACGAATTCGTTGATCGTGGGTGCGATACACACGCCACGTGAAATATGACATGTCCGGGTGATAAATCATTACACGATCGAATCTTGAATCGAAATTTATGAATCGCCCGCACGATCGACGCAGCAGTTGATCGTGGGTGCGATACACACGCTACGTCAAATTTGACATGTCCGGGTGATAAATCAAGAAATGGCGAATCGCCCCCACGATCGAACAGTCATTCCATCCTGGGGGCGATACTTACGCCACGGATACTTTTCGTGAAAGGACTATTCATATTCCTGATGCATGTGGGAGTCCGTGCAAAAGTTCAGACATGCAAATATGTTAATTGAAGGCGTGCTTTCGCCCGTAGACTCCTTACATGTTTGCCGCTTATGAGTGGCGTTTTTCGAAAAGGGATGCCTCCTCCTTCTTACCTTGTGGATGTATTGCCATGGCTCATGAGCCTCGGCGACATGGCGCGGAACTTGCCTTTGGAGTTTCCTATTGCACCAACGAATGTGGATCATGCAACAGAACTAGCGGGGCAGATCTCGGAGTTCGTCGATAAATGGAATGTGTTAACTGGGAATAAACCGAGCAGAGATCCTAGCGTGCTGCAGGCAGGTGGGGTTGGGAGGAGTGCGAGGAATGCGCCCACACCTACCAGTACCGTTAAGAAAAGGCGCCTTGATCAGAATGCGCGAAGGAGGGAAGCTCGATCTAGGAAGCGTTTAGACTTGGGCAAGAACGCGGTGGAGGTCTCTGCGCCTCAAGCACGGGTGAAATCGACGCTGGGTCCCTTAGGCGCCACAGCAGCCTCCGCAGGAGCCTCAGCGGTGGGTTGCCTGGTGCCGCATGGAAGTATACAACACTGGAACAACAAGCTCAAGGAGGTTTTCATGAACAAGCCGCATCTTATTGGTGGGGCGCTCTCGAACTTTGTGCGCACCTTACCCGCGGAAGAGATAGAAGCTGTGCGGCTAAGATTTCTGTCAGAGGAGGATCGCGTAGGAGGAACGATCGTGTCGAGCTTGCGGGCATCGTTCGCCGCTCTAGCTGGATATGGTTCCAGGCAGAACGCTGCCACGCGCATGGCGGGCGCAGCGATGGTATTTGGCAGAGACGTGGAGGGTGTTGAGGGTGCTGTTGCAAGCATCTTAGGGATAAATGTGAAGGTGGTGAAGGATGGACTCGTTGGGCACCGCAACTTGCTGTTGGGAGCTGCCCTTGGGACAGCGCAACGGCTTAATGCCGGTCTTCTGGCAGGGTTGGTCCTGGAAAACCTGCACATGGCCAACCGTGCTATAAGCGCGGAGCTGACCCACACGATCCAAGCCTTCTGGCTGAGTGCTGGGATCAGTCGGGTGTCCACGTGTAAACGGGACGTGATCCAGCTGCGGCATATTGATGGAAGCGTGGAGAAGGTGTCGAAGCAGTGGTTGGAAATGACACAGTTTGAGGTGTTCCGCAAGTTCAAGAAGAAGTTTCCCGCCGAAAAGATCGAACTCCGATCTTTTGAGACTCGGAAGCCGAGGCAAGGGCAACGACTCACCCGAAGGGACACCATTTCCTGCTGCTGCAGGTACCACGAGGATATGCGGTTGGTGGTGGAGGCGTATGCTCGTTTCCAGGAGGTGGGCCACTCCGGCTGCAAGTGCACGGACGCGTCGTGTTGCCCTCGCGGTGGAGGCCTTCGGGCACGGCTGTCTGCCCGTAAACCATTTCCTGCTTTCCCGGACTTCAAGTGTGGTCGAGTGGAGGTGGGACGGTCAACCTCCGGTTTCACGGCATCGCTGCTGTGTCCAAGACAGCGGTCGAACGGAGAGCACGAGGACCACCACGACATGCCCTGCTTGGAGGGTTCTTGCAAACGGTGCGGGGGGCTGCAAAACTGGTCGTTGTGTCCGGCGGCGGTTTCCAACACTGCCACGCTGGACTGGCACACCTACGAGAACGTTCATATCGGAGTGGACGAGGACGGGAAGAACAAGCACCGGGTGCAGTTCGTCCAAAAGACGACCACTGCTGGTGAGCTGCTTGCAAAACTGCAAGCTCTGCTCCTTGGCCACGCCCCAGGGGAGTCCCCAAATTGTGTGTGTGTTCGGGCACGTTTGTGCGGAAAGCGGCGGACGGGAGTTGGAGGTTGGAGAAGTTGGTCGGTGTGCCTGCTGCCCAACCGTGTCGGTTTTTGAAGCCGTATGCCTACCACTGTTTCATGGCCACGCACTCCATGACAATGTTCAACAAGTGCAAGGCGGGCTTGCCTTTGGGGCACTGCCTCATATTGTTTGACTTCAGCGAGAACCACGCTCTGAACATTCCCAGGGCGATTCAGTCGTTGCACTGGATAGTGAAGCAAGCAACGCTGCTGTGTTGTGTGTTATGGCGGCACGCGGTTGGTTCCGTGGATGGTCAGACTTCCACCGAGGCCAACCCAATAATAGTGAAGGACCTGATCTACCTCATTAGCGACACCTTGCCGCACTCCCACCGAGGTATCCAGCATATGAGGAAACTTATCGTCAGTGAGTACTTCGTGAAGAGAGGTATACCTCTCCCCAAATTCATGCATGAGTGGGCGGATGGTAGTGCGGCACAAAACAAATGCGCAACCGCATTTGCCGACGTGGTGGAGAGCGGGCGGGAAGAGTCGGCGGAGTGGCCCCGAGGGCTTGGCATCCCGACACAGCGCAACTTCTTTGAGACGTCACATGCACGAGGTGAGCAAGACGCGATGGGAGTAGCGGTGAAGCATGAGGCGAGCTTGGCGGTGATGTCCACAACCGACAAATGGCATTGTAAAATACTGGACGCCAAAAGCTTGTACGAGTTCTGCATGGAAAGGTTGCAAAAGCCGAAGGATAGCGCTCGCGACAGAGGTGTTCAGTTCGGGCAAAGATTTTTCTTTCCGGTTGACGGCAAGGACGTGGACATCTGTGGACCTGGGTTTGACACGGTTGACCGGACTTTGGCGTTACACTCGGTGCGTGCAGGGGTGGGGTTGTTGGTGGGCTTGAAGCGGGACCGACAATGCTATTGCGATTATTGTTACGCGCAGTGCGCGAAGGCACAACCTGACACGGAGGGTTGCCCGTACCGGAGTCACGTGGACAGCTGGGAGCAGTTCACCTTGACGGAGGCAACCGAATCTGATGCCCGGCGCACCAGAACAAGAGTCGCGGAGGCCCGTGATGACGTGAGTGTGAAGGTTGCACGAGGAAACACTTTTGCAAGGCTGTCGGGGGGCGATCCTAATCACCCCTACTATTTGGTGAAGGCGTTGAGCGAGGTGAAGCAGGTGATCAACGCGGATGGGATGCGAGACGACTACTACTCGCCTGGTGGGGAGGGCGTAAATGCTACACCGGGGGAATTTGTCGTTGAAGGCCGATTTTATGAGTGGGCGGATGAGGAAAGCTGCGAGGAGTACTACATAGACACATCCAAGAAATGTCTGACATATTCGCATCATGTCGTGTGTGTGGAAGTGACAATGACCAGACGCAAATACCGCGGTAAGGAGTTTTATAGGTTGACCGATGCTGAGCACCAGCGCATTCTAGGGTTGTTGTGAAGAAGTATAACTATCACAGCAGGATAGATCACTAGAATCTTAGAACCCAAACAACACCATGCTGAATAGCATCTACTCTCAGCGTGTTGTGCATAACGCCCAACAGGGCCCACGCAAAATATGCCAACATAACAACGATTCTGTAATCGATTTGGGTAATTTTCAAATTGTGAGTCCCATCAGGAGTGTTTAAGTGATATGTGTAAACCCTCATTTCCACGATTGTGTGCACGCCGCACGCGCCGAGTGGCGTGGAACGCCAAAACAGGCCCGCGACAGGCCGAAACAGGCAAAAAAATCGATTTCTGTTAATTTTTGGGCCCAAAAATATATTTTTCCCCAAAATTTCAAATTGGGAGTCCCATCAGGAGTGTTTAAGTGATATGTGAAAACCCTCATTTCCACGATTGTGTGCACGCCGCACGCGCCGAGTGGCGTGGAACGCCAAAACAGGCCCGCGACAGGCCGAAACAGGCAAAAAAATCGATTTCTGTTAAAATTTGGGCCAAAAAAAGATTTTTTTCCAAAATTTCAAATTGCGATTCCCATCAGGAGTGCTTAGGTGATATGTGAAAACCCTCATTCC
>LGRX02030052.1:0-56093 GCA_001247695.2 Cymbomonas tetramitiformis
GGCGACCGGGCGCCATCGAGGCTCTTCGGAGAGGAGACGAGCGGGCCTGGGAGCGTCACACCGCACACGCGTGCCCCGGCGACGAGCGCGGAGCGCAGCACCCACGTGAGGGTCGCTGCTGAGGCCTGTGTGGCCGACGCTCCGGGCGAGATGGCGCCCAGCGATGGGACGCCTCGCCACACGCAAACAAGGGACGCCGCCCTTGTGCTCGTGTCGCTACAAGGTGAGCACGAGAGGTGCTCGCCCGCGCCCTTCCCCACGGCGCCAGGAGAAAGCGTCCAGGCGTGGACCGCTTTTCTTTTGGGGGGGAAGAGAGCGCGCCGCGGGTGGCACACGATGACCACCACGAGCGCGCCGAGCGTACCGCCACGAGGCAGCCGGATAGATGGCCGCTGTCTCGGGCCGCGTGACGCGCAGCTGCCCCACCAGGCACGCCATACTCATGGTGCCTAGGGGTGGCGCGCAGCGTGTGCACGGCGACCAGGCGCCATCGAGGCTCTTCGGAGAGGAGATGAGCGGGCCTGGGAGCGTCACACCGCACACGCGTGCCCCGGCGACGAGCGCGGAGCGCAGCACCCACGTGAGGGTCGCTGCTGAGGCATGTGTGGCCGACGCTCCGGGCGAGATGGCGCCCAGCGATGGGACGCTTCGCCACACGCGGACAAGGGGCGCCGCCCTTGTGCTCGTGTCGCTACAGGGTGAGCACGAGAGGTGCTCGCCCGCGCCCTTCCCCACGGCGCCAAGAGAAAGCGTCCAGGCGTGGACCGCTTTTCTTTTGGGGGGGAAGAGAGCGCGCCACGGGTGGCACACGATGACCACCGCGAGCGCGCCGAGCGCACTGCCACGAGGCAGCCGGATAGATGGCCGCTGTCTCGGGCCGCGTGACGCGCAGCTGCCCCACCAGGCACGCCATACTCATGGTGCCTAGGGGTGGCGCGCGGCGTGTGCACGGCGACCGGGCGCCATCGAGGCTCTTCGGAGAGGAGATGAGCGGGCCTGGGAGCGTCACACCGCACACGCGTGCCCCGGCGACGAGCGCGGAGCGCAGCACCCACGTGAGGGTCGCTGCTGAGGCCTGTGTGGCCGACGCTCCGGGCGAGGTGGCGCCCAGCGATGGGACGCATCGCCACACGCAGACAAGGGGCGCCGCCCTTGTGCTCGTGTCGCCAGGGGAGAAGTCCTCTCCGGAGGCCTTTCGGCCAGTTTTCGAGAAAACATTTGTTTTTTTCTTGTTTTGACATCTTTTTGCATACTTAAGGGTCAAAATTCTTTCGGCCAATCTTCGGCCAAACCCTCTTTTTGGGAGACTCTCTCGGCCAGGGGCCGGTCAATCGCGACAGGACTTCTCCCCTGCGTGTCGCTACAGGGTGAGCACGAGAGGTGCTCGCCCGCGCCCTTCCCCACGGCGCCAGGAGAAAGCGTCCAGGCGTGGGCCGCTTTTCTTTTGGGGGGGAAGAGAGCGCGGCGAGCGCACTGCCACGCTAGCCATTTCTTTGATGGTGAGGACGTGGCCCAACCGTTGGCGAGGGGCGCTCTAGGACGCACGCGAATTGAGGACCTGGTGAACCTATGGCATACGGTTGAAGCGGACGACGCGTAGTAGATGGAGAACTGAGTTTGTGCGCCTGCACGACGAGCATATGTGACCTCTTGACCGAGGTCCCCTACTTGCAAAGATTTTTGTTCTGTATTATCGACAGCCTTGGTAGCCGATGCGAGTGTTATGACCAGCATGATGGCGGGAAATTGAAGACCGAAAACTGCCTTGATATGAGTAGTGTGCCGCTGTGAGGAGCGCCAGCGATGTGACCTTAGTGGAGCCCTCAAGCTAATCAGATGAGCAAAATAGTAACGTATATGTTCGCGAGGACGCTTCCCACGTGAAGGGGGGGGGAGTTGTGCTAGGACAACATACTGTGTAATGCGCGGATGACTCAGCGGTGTCATACATGCTAGCAGTGCCATACGCGCCTTACGATATTAGCGCCCGAGACCCCGGTTGAGGAAGAGACCCCCCTTAGTGGGAGTACACAGTACTAGTGTACGGTGTAATAAGGTGTCATAGTGAAGCACTGACACCTCATACTGCATGATACTGTAGTAGAAGCATCTGATAGGTTAATGGGACTTGGCCATGCTGACTAGGATTAACTCAGGGAGTTGAGTGAATAAGTAATGGCCAAGGCCAATGAAACAGTTGAGTTCCCAAGAGTAAAGACAGCCGATATGGCAAAATATATAACCTAATTCTTATATGCAAGTATATGCATTGAGTCTGGACATAGATCCTAAGAACCAGCATATCAGCATTGGTTCGCATCAAATAATATATAGAGCATAATATAGAAACTTGCACTATATCTTATCCACAAGTAGTTTCACAGTGACTGTTAAGTGAGGAGGGTTACAGCTGCCTCCCACAGGTAATGGGCGTATTTCGAGCCAGTCATCTCGACGTACGTCCAGCAGGGACGCATACTGCACAGCACGAGCATATCACGTATATCACATCGAGTGCAACAAACACATACTGAGCGTTTGATAGTGCATTGTCATCTCTAGCGGAAACGGGAATGTCAAGCGCTGTGAGAACTGTGAGGGTCAGCCGACGGAACCGGTTCGGAGAAAAGCTGAAGATGATATAATCAGATAGAATAATATATTAGTGAGTGCTACAAGACACGGTGTCACAGAGTGTGACATACAGGACTGACAGGGCTGACTGTCATAGATATGACTGTCAGGGTAGTCAGGTCCAGCACACCACCTCATACGAGGTGGCACCGTGTTGCACGACACCACCTGAACCGAAGGATCCCTAGTTACTGCTACTAGTGTACCAAGGTTCACAATACGAAAGCACGGCAAGCAGATTAATGAAAAACCGCTATAAAGTCTACCTACGTGGGGATAATCCCATGCAAGTGAATGCCACGAATGATGAAAGAAATCTTCCAAGCATCTCCGTCGAAGTCTCACTATATTCTACGGGAGCTCAATGTACACCACGTGTCGATAGCTACTGTCAAAAGGAATCTCGAATCTCGATCTCTGCGGTGGTCAGGCAGGCATCTGCGTGTGGCCGGCTCAATAGAACGCGAAAGAAGAAAGATGAATCTGTGAAAGTAACGTACTCCGCGGAGCAGTGTCTCGAATATAGCTAGGGAGCTCGCCGAAAGAAAATACGAAGCAAAGAGATCTAATGATCATCGTGCGAATCCTCGTCGTAGCCTAAAGGCTAAAAAAACTCACTGATGGTGTCGGACTGATCATTCTGCGAAGAACAAACTGAACTGTCGTCCGAGGGATCGCTGTGGGCGCCCATGTATAGAGCACCGCCGCCAAATGAGAGCGAGGGCGCCTCGAGCAAGCGGGTGTCCGGTCCCATAGATGTAAAAGAACGGATCTCGTCGAGCTGGCTAAAACCCCGAGGGGGGGACAAACTACCATGATCGACCGCAACCTCTGTCGCTAAGTGCCAGAGCTGCGAAGAATCCTCGTGTTCCTGCCCGTAGTGGCAGGACTCTGCCGCCTCGAGGTGAAGAGCGGAGGCAGAGGGACCAGAATGATGAGAAATAATCGGAGATAGCCAACCAGAATCCCAATCAGAGTGCGGCGGGGCGCGGCGAGCACCACCAGATCGGCGTGTGCGGCCACGCCCTCGCCCTCCACGCGGGGAGTGTCCATAGCGGTGGTGGTGGTGGTGATGATGAATGTCTCGCACCACTACCTTCTCGTCGAAAATCTTACCGTTTCTCTTGTGCGGAGCCCGATACGGTGCGGGGGTCAAAGGGGCGCGATGATGAGTAGCCACCTCCCCCCAACCGGGCACCACCGGTTCCTCCTCAATGGGAACCGGTGCCAGGTGCGGGTTCGCGATAAGGTGTGCGACACCCGCAATACACCAGGGAATGCGCTCCTCGCTACTCATGTAGCCATAGTTGTCTGAAAATAAAACCATCGTCGAGTCAAAAACGTCGCCCTGCACGCCAACGTCGAAACGAAGAATGTCGAAGGTGGTCTGGGAAAAATTCTCCGCGACAGCGGCTGATGAAAGCGCCAGAGGCTCTGAGTCATACTGAGAAGAGAAATCTGAAGATATCGGACCAGTGAGTGAGGCCAAGGGGCCCTCAAAAGCTGAAATCTGCAAATCTAGCGCGCTAGAAGAGGCCAAGGCAAGTGCCTTGTAATGCCTCGCGATAGATAATAAGGAAGTAGCGACCAGGCGAGCCTTGGCCCTCCCCATAGTCTCAAAATCTGATACGCTCCCGCCCAGCGAGCTGTAGCTACGTGATCTGGCAGTAAAATATCACCGTTGTTGACGCAGATTTTGTTTCAGAATTCAAAATTTGGCTCCAAGGAGATGGATTTTGGTTATCTTGGTGGCGTCCATGAATAGGACTCACTCAGATGGGTATGGATTCTTGTTCAGGGTGGGAAATTCAAACAGCCCTGTTCTGCATCTAAGGGAGGTTGTAGAGGTGGATACGACATTAAGACTGAAGGTAAGGTTAAGTGGCGCTACTTGAAGCCCACTGCCAAACTTGTTTGGGAAGGCCACTGTCGCACCTTGCGGGTGTCGAAAATGCAGGTGGTAAAGGACATTGCATTCTATGTTGGTAGGAAGCCATTAGAGAGTTGGTTACCTTTCGACAGTGATGAGGTTGTGCATGCCTGGGACCGTGAAGAAAATGTCCCGGCGTGGGCCAATTTCGGCAGAGGTGTTGGAGGAAACCCTAAAGGTCCTTAGTGCGCACATCTGCCGCGGCGAGCACTTGATAAATGAATAGGAACGCATTGATAGTGAGGGCTTTTAACAATATTCTTGATCGTGTGAAACGTATAGTAGAAGGATAATGTATGTTTGTAATAGCCTGTGGCAGCTGCACACCATTGCACATACTACGCTAACTCTAAATGGAAATGTGGTTGTGCATTGTGAACTGATAATTCACAGTAATTTGTAAAAGTAGTTGATGCATAATTCTCACCACACGCTAGTGTCTGTTGCAACCATACAAATTAGCTCAGTTGTGTTCCAAAACATTAATTAGTTGTTACTTTTAACTTTTATCTTATCTGGAGTGCCTGAGAATTAATTAACTTTTAATTGTATTTTAGGAGTGGAAATATTAATTATTTAAATAAATAAATTGAACGTGTTAAAAAATGCGCCCGGAATTAATTAATTATAAAATCAATAAAAGGTCCACCGTACCTCCCACTCGTTGTTTCTTGCCGGGTTGCAGGGCAGAAGTCCTCTCCGGAGGCCTTTCGGCCAATTTTCGAGAAAACATTTGTTTTTTCTTGTTTTAACATATTTTTGCATACTTAAGGGTCAAAATTCTTTCGGCCAATCTTCGGCCAAACCCTCTTTTTGGGAGACTCTCTCGGCCAGGGGCCGGTCAATCGCGACAGGACTTCTCCCCTGCCGGGTTGGCCTGTATATATCCACCCTTTGTATATATGTATTTCGACCTTCCCGTCAGGTTATGGGCTTGACCACTTGGTAGTGGTCGCTCATCATTCTCGCCTTCTCTGATCCCGCGACCACCTTGCTTGCGGTACACAACGTCGCCCCTCGCGTCGCCGATCTTCATTTGCCCGCTCCCCACTTTTACGGAGCGCCCCCGGCCCTCCCAACCATTCTCCGAGCACCCTTGTCCTCGGTTGGTGCGCACCGTTGTCCGTACCTCACCAACACTTATTTGGCAGAGCACCCTTGTCCTCTACGCCTCCATCTTGACCTCGTGTGCCTCATCGACGACACCGGGAATTTCGTCGAGCACCCTGTCCTCGACCCAACATCTACGCGAGCACCCTGTCCTCGACCCGACATCTACTCGAGCACCTTTGTCCTCGACGCTTTTGTCCGACTTTAAGACTGTGCGCTCTGCCAGCAGCGGTTCTGCTGCCGGAAAAATGACTTTTCGCACGACTATTTTGACCTCACCAACGTTTTCCCCGTGGGATTTGACCCCCAATCAGGATTTTTCATTGCCGGATTTAGTCAATTTTACGAGAAGTTACGTTATCGACAAGAACCCCAACGCGCTCTTGACTTTCTGGCCAGCAGTACCCCTGGGAAGGACTAAAATGTCGGGTACTAGCCACAAGTCTCGCCTGAAGCTACTGGCTAAGGTTATTATCTAAGGAGTTGACAGTCCTAAGTAAGTAATAACCCATCTGACAAGTTATCACTTAAGTGACTGCAAGTCACTATTGATAAATCTACATATATGTATTAGGGTTTGGTCTATTTATCATGGGTTTATTTCAATCAGTAATAAAACCCCAAATAATGGCCATGCACATATCGTCACAGAACACCATGAAAAAATATCAATTTCAATTTCATGAGTGCAAGTGAGATATATTACAGAGTTTTGACAGATGTATACATCATAGTATACACTGGGACTTATATATATATATATATAAGCCAAAAGTGACAGAAATAGGTGAAAATCTCACATTAAATTTCAAAATGAAAATTTGAGTCCAATTTTTTCGCGGATTCCAATTTTTCACCTATTAAGGTATATGGAAAAAAATACCTGAGCACTTCACATCTCGTGTAACACCCTAAAACCGTGTGCAAAAACCTAGGGGTGTAACATAAACCTTAGGGATCACATGATAAGCAGTGACATGCTGAGTACAGTTTTGCTTCTTTCCTTCGGGAAAACATGCATACTGCTCAATTTTGATATATATATATAGGTGTTACTGATACCATGTAACACCCTAAGGTCACTGCAGGTGATTAGGGTCATAGTAACCCGCAACACCTTGAAATGCCACGAAATACTAGTGAACAACACTGTATTTGGCATAATGGTCATGCTGAAATCAGCACATACATTACTGATATTTCGGGCAACAACCCACGAACTGTAGGGCAACAACCCAAGAACTGTAGGGCAACATCCCAAGAACTGTACAGCTGCCTCCTATAAAGATTGCATGCTACTTGATGAGGTATTAGGCACTTGACAATTGCCTATGATTATCACACTTCCTTGAGGGGGGAAGAAGGTGGAATCATGTATATATACTTCACCTCATTATATAAATGTACAAACATAATACATGTACATATATAGATATATACTGTAGCCTAGATGCATATCGTTCTTTCCTTGCATCCGACGAAACCCGGGGCTTCTCAGCTCCCACATACATTCGTGACCGTCGTAAATAAATAAATATACTATTTTCAACGCCCACGATGGACCCGGTGATGTTCATGTTGGAATGACGATGGCGTTGGCGAATGTGGCGACTAATACCGAGCAGTACAGTACTGTAACGCCAGCGCCACCGAGACTCACGACGCAGTCGAGTGACAACAATCACTCCCCGGACTTTTTCACGTCCAGTTAGTGAGGCTCTGCGAACGCGAAATCAACGCACGACACACCATTCGGTACCCCAAGTGTGTTACGTGCGTCCGATATATATGACAGATCCCGACGATAGACCGGTGACGTGGATATAATCGAAAATCAAAATGATCGAACGAGACCCCACGGACTGAGTCAAATCGAACGCTTTGCTACGGATTAGAAATCTACCGATAATTCAAGCGCAAGCGAAGGAGAAGTCTAAAAGACCCTCCTGGACAAACGCGTGTGTGCTTGCTTCACTTGCAAAAGGAAGGCGAAAGGTTCATCGAGCAATAGCTGTTACCGTTCGTGCATAGATATACAGCAGATATGTGTTTGTGAGCACATTTTTCAAATTCGAAATTTCTCTCATGGTAAGCCAAGCTCAACGTGAAAGAGGAAACAAAAATTTATCCCAAATTGCGCCGATCAAAACATTGTTAAAGCGTCGGCGACGAAGTTTGAAGGACTTGTATAACGAAGGTGTGCATTTAGACAGGTTGCATCCTGATGAGTTGCGTGGTGCGTACGCTTTGCTTGCGATCCGGCTGATAGAGTTGAGAAATATCGAAGGGGCTATCATGAAGATACCTCCGACACCAAACCTCCCAGGCGACTCCGTCCTCACTTCGTATGCCAGTCAGGAAGAAACTTAAGCCCCTGCCTGGACAACACGCCATCCCTGCATTTTTTAAGGAAGACAAACGCGTGTGTGCTTGCTTCACTTGCTTGACTCGCGAGTTTAGCCCACTTCCCGAGCAAAGCCAACGGTTTCTTTTACCTACTGGCTCGCCTTCATTCTTTTCCACTCCGCAGCTTCCGAAGGTATTTCCACTCTTACCCTTTTTATGTTGTAGGTCCCTTTTCCCTAACCCACACACAATGCAGTACTAGTTCCATTGAGACACTTCTTGCATAACCCATCCTTTTCGGTGCTTTTGTTGCGCAGGCTCCTTCTAATATCAAAACACATACCGCTGCCCCTCCACGTCGCTCAAAACGTTTAAGCACGTCTACACCTTCACCAACTTCAGGTTTGTTGCAGTGATCGCCAACCAAAATGGTCAACCACAAATACAAGGGTAACCAATGGGGTGTCCTTGACGACAAAACGTATGAAGCCCTCCGCTCCTTTTGTGAAGAGCAGCGCCAAGCACCCACGCCTCGAAGGTATAACTTCCGCATATCTCCGTATCTACACTATTCTTCCGCAAATTCCCCCTTTCATATCAATTCCGAAGGCCTTACGCACGCTCTTCTATTTCACTCATCGCAGGCTCGTTCCACAATCCCTGTGGGGTGGCGGGCGACTTCGTTCGTGTGACATCACGGTCTTGGAACCAAACCACGCTCAACAACAAATTGCCAGGGAGGCAGCGGCTAAGGACTGGGCTCTCATGTTCGACTTTTTGCACCAGGTGTGCACCTTTCTACCTATCACGTCAATTGTGACTTTCGGAATTTTGGAATTTGCCCTGCCTCCTCATATGGATATTGGGTACCCGCCTTCACTGCTGCGCACTGCAGCATTCAGCACTCCGTTATCTTGCCTTGTGTACCCCCCACGCCCTTTGTGCGTTTGGATGTGCGCACACTTGATAAGTGAATTCTGGAATTTCCTTCCGCACACAGGCGCGTCCTTTGGCCAGACGTAATGCTGCCACCAAGGATGACGCTTCTCCCGACTGGATACTCTTGGTGCCCCCCCCACAAGCACGAGTGGGTTATCATGTCCGGCCATCTGCTCCTGGGCTGTCGCCGGCGCGACAACTTGGCCTTCACCTTCCGTGCACACCACTTGGGGAGCATCCCTCCCAAAGCTATTCTACCCGTCATCCTCTTGTGCCTTCATTGCGCCTTGAGCAACCTCCCACCAGCACCAAAAGTCATTAACCCCTAAACCGTCATAACTATTTTTGGTTTTGGTTGAAGTCAATGTTTTCCATATACCCGCCGCATACGAAGGCCGATTTGCGTTTTGAGCATACCACTTGAAACGTATTTCAAAGGCGCATCGTACTGCATTGTTCAAAATTGAGCATCGAGTGAAAGTGCGATGTCACCAATGAATGTATATCTCACGCATTGCGGCGCTGAATGCGTATTCACTGCCCCGTGTAAACCCTAATCATGACCCTAGCATGTTTTGCATAACGCCTAGTTATGTGTTGAAGATGTAACGTGACCTAAATAGGGTTGAACATGCGTATTTATACGCGCAAACCATAACCGTGTGTTGTGTCAAACGATTTTCACACTCTTCATCGTTCGAGCTTGGAAGCATGCGACAGTTTTGAGGGACATTGGGCACGCAGTTTGATGCGCATAAGGGAGACCTTTTCAAAACTGTTTTAAAAAGCATTTTTGGATTTTAGACGGCTTCATAAATCAATTTTAGGTACCCTTGGGTCATATATGACCCAGGAAACGGTTTAAGGGTTAACCCCTAAACTGCGGAGGGATTTCTTTTTACCAAAAACGATTGTTTTACAAATTCACTTTTATCATCGCGCATCTCGACGTGTCACGTGTGCACAATAGCATTTACCATTCGATACCCATACACAAACATTTTGGACCATCACACACACGTAATTTCCGAATATATATCGATATATCGAGAATATGCAAGCAAAAATATCGGGTTTTTGGAGATCATGTTTCCGGGAAATGCTCTCACACGACCACAACTTCGAGTGTTGGATTTGCCCACGTCCATCAAACTACGAGGTTTATGCATGGTTTCAGATATACAACGAGTTTGGCGGGTAAATGTCACTTATATATCGAAATACGTAGCAATGTAGGTGAAAAAAACACCAAAAAACAAGAAAAAACATTAGATTTTCAATGTTTTCCATACTTAAGGCCATATTTGGTGTTTTGGGGGGAAAAGCTGTGTAGAAAGTCGGTGTATGCTCCACGTGAGATGCGTTGCGGTTTGATATGACAATATACAATAAAACATTTCACACACGTGGCCAATAAAGCATGTAGCACGATTTTACGCGTTTTAAAAGCGATTTCTTCGATTTCACATCACACGAGAATGGCAAACTTTGAGGTTTCGCGGACGTGAGAAATGCTCCTAAGTGAGATATATATCATTGATATATGGGTAAAGTAAGTCGATACATTTTAGGAATATATGTTCAGGTAGACGTATATAACTTAGGTGAGTGATTCCGACCACTGTCCTTGACACAAGTGGCCGAGGAATGAATTTGAAAGTAAGTCCGTTGATGAGCTAGCTCATCACATAGCAGTTTAGGGGTTAATGCCATCCAGACTACCGACACCTACCGTGAGTACTCCATCGATTGTACTCCTTTCAATGAAGGCAACCTAGCTGCGGTCCATGGCATTTGGCGTGAAAGCGGCCTGCAAAATGGTTGGCTGGCTGACACAGAGAAGGTATGTCTCCGCTCCATTTGTATTTTGCCTACCCACCCTTCACTGTATTACATACATTAGCGCTTCTGTCTGTAGCGCTTTCAACCCAATAACCATACATTTTCCTGACACTTCTCTTTATGAACCTCGTGCCTGTTCTTTCAGGCCTATGCTGTCGCTCAGTGCCTCCTGACTGCTTGGAGCGGCAAACAAAGACCCACCCACTCACATAAGATGTGATAACGGACGCGCTTTCACCGCCGAAATAATCCAGGTGTGCTTTCTTCCACAGGAAAACCACAACCTCACCCCACCCAACCGTCATTCCGATCGACACCCTTCCATCCATTCCCCTTCCACTCCCATCATAACAAGCCAGTGCTCTCGCCCTCACCCACACACCGGCAGTCCATCTAGCCAGCCAACGCTCCATGGGCTCACACCGGCAGTGCTACCAGTCAGCACTCCCTGGGCACACACCGGCACTTCAGCCAGTCAGTGCTCCTTAGGCCCACACACCGGCAGTCCATCCACCTACCCGGTGCTCTATGGGCCCACACCGGCAGTCCACCTAGCTAGCGCTCCCCGGCCCACACCACCGACGCCTTATAAGCATATCTCTCATAGGCGCCCTGCCCACCAACCTGCTCCCAAGGTTGGAGGTCACAACTGGCTCATCAAACTCCAGACGTGTGATCCCATCGCTGCATGCGCCGCTCACGGATGGGATCTGGGTGCTATTATAGCATACCAAAATTCGTATCAGGCAGACATGGCGGCAGCTCGCATCCTCTAGCCACATACTTCCATTGTTTCCCTAATCTCCATTTCATGTTCATATCACAGATATTATGCGCTCATCTCCGCGTGGATATTGTTCTCATCGAGCCCGGAAAGCCAAATCAGAATGGTATCATCGAGTGCGCCCACAAAGCCTTCCTCGGTATCATGCGCTCCTTGCTCAGTCAGCCAAGATCCAAATCTTTCTCATGCTGATGCCATCCAAATGGCCCTCGACATCAAGAATAAGCAGCTCTACCGGCCCACCGGCATCACTCCGTTCGAGTACGAGTACTGCCGCGCCCCTGCCACTTCTCTGGCCACGTCATTGACCGAAGCGCCCCCGCCGACGGCTGATCCAAATGCCGCCCCTGCTCGTCCACTCTTGATCGCCGACCAGCTTACCCTTCGGCATGCCATTCGAAAGGAAGCCGATGGCATGTAGCACGGCTAGGTGGACGGGCTTGCACTATAAATTGCATAATCAATGAAAATGGCATTAAGAAGTCGCAAGAAGTTTCAAGAACATGTTAGAAGTTATAAGAAATCACCCGAATGCAATATTTTGCATTTTCGATAATTATTGTGGCCACAGGGCTGCTATACAAGTCGCAGCTGGGCCGCGGAGCAGGATATGCATGTCTCGTGGGCGCGTGAGATATGCAAATGATACGGTGAAGTTATTAGAAGTTGTGAGAAGTATCTAGAAGTTATTACTAGGCATCGAGCAGTGATATTTCACATCGGGACATATTCACGGGGTGCTGGGGAGCTAATTTCGTCTGTAAACTGACTGCAAAACAGAAAATGCATGTCTCGTGGGCGCGTGAGATATGCAAATGATACGGTGAAGTTATTAGAAGTTGTGAGGAGTATCTAGAAGTTATTACTAGGCATCGAGAAGTGATATTTCACATCGGGTCACATTCGCGGGGCGTTGGGGAGCTAATTTCGTCTGTAAACTGACTGCAAAACAGAAAATGCATGTCTCGTGGACGCGTGAGATATGCAAATGATACGGTGAAGTTATTAGAAGTTGTGAGAAGTATCTAGAAGTTATTACTAGGCATCGAGAAGTGATATTTCACATCGGGTCACATTCGCGGGGCGTTGGGGAGCTAATTTCGTCTGTAAACTGACTGCAAAACAGAAAATGCATGTCTCGTGGCCGCGTGAGATATGCAAATGATACGGTGAAGTTATTAGAAGTTGTGAGAAGTATCTAGAAGTTATTACTAGGCATCGAGAAGTGATATTTCACATCGGGTCACATTCACGGGGCGTTGGGGGGCTAATTTCGTCTGTAAACTGACTGCAACAACAGAAAATGCATGTCTCGTGGGCGCGTGAGATGTTGCACGTGATACGGTGAAGTTATTAGAAGTTGTGAGAAGTATTTAGAGGTCATACCTAGGCAATGAGAAGCGAAATTTCACATCGGGTCATATTCACGGGGTGCTGGGGAGCTAATTTCGTCTGTAAAAAGGGCTGCAAAGCAGAAATTGCATATATTGCGGGTGCGTGAGATGTAGCACGTGATACGGAGAAGTTATTCGAAGTATGTACAAGTCATAACAATATACACCGCAACATGGCCGTATCTACAATATATACAATATATACATCTACATAACACTAGAATCTCACAGAAGTGCCAACAACCGCCGATGCTCCCTCAGGGGTAGCATGTGCACATCCCCCCTCTTAACTAGGCGAACATCACATGCTAGTACGGCTTCACACGGAATCAAGCACTTCTTGCTAGTATCTAAGGTGTATGTATCTCGCACGTTTGGATCCGTCCACTCAAAGTATCTCCCCGAAATCCCCGAGTCTCCAGGAGCAAATGTCTGTCTATAGTCATCACGGCGGATCCTCCCGCCGACCTCCGTGACACCAGACAGCGCCTTCACCAAGTAGTAGGCATGTGATGCGTCCGTAGGATCCTTCTTCACCGCCATGATGCTACCACGCCGCACGGCTACACTCACACCCGCCGCATACTCCTCCACCATGCCGCGAATCCTCATGGCGGCCGCGCCCGTAGCCGGCCGCAACTCCACATCTCTCCACGCATCCACGTGGGACGTCTCCAAGCATCCCTCCGAGTCCGGAATGGAGCGCACACACTCCGCATATATAACAATTCACGCAATAGCATGTACGCTCACGTACCATCAACTTCCCCTCGCCCTCCCCCCCCCCTTACAGAATGCAAGCGCTGCGTCCCATCCACCGCCTGGTATGCTGCACCAGCATTGTGATCCACCGCATGCAATCCTCCCGCCTCCTCGTGCAGTGCGTCCTCTGGTACCAAGTAAAAAAAACCGTTGATTGAAGCTCGCTCTTGCCTTGGCGTAACTGCTATCCGCACGTCGGCTCAATCTCTCGCAACAGCACGCATGCAGGTCTGCAGCGCAATTGATGCGGGCATACCACTTGTCACCCTCTGATATGACCGCCACCGCCGCCGCGTGCTTGACATGCGCCCCCGCCCCATCCTGCTCCCCCTTGGCATGCGCCGTCTCAAAGAAGTTCCGTTGGCAAGGTACACCTAATGACCACTCGTATTTGCTATTCGCCACATCCGCAAACCCTGCCGCGCACTTATTTTGTCCCGCACAACCATCTGCCCTCTCGTGGATAAACAAGGGCTTTGCGATCCCCCTCCCGATGAAGTAGTCTCTGATGATCAACTCCCGCATGTACTGAATGAAGCGGTGATCGTGCTTCCGGTCATCGCTCAACAAGTACACGTAATCCTTCACCAGCACCGGGTTCTCCGCGGTTGATTCCACCCCATCCACGGCCATACACGCATGTCTCCACACCACGCAGACTAATATGGTCGCCTGCTTCACCACCCAATGCAGACTTTGCACTTCTCGAGGAATGTTCAATGAATGATTCTCCGAGAAGTCAAACAAGAACACCGCATGTCCCAGTGGCAAATCCCTGACGCACGTCTGAAACTGCCGCTGCTGGTGTAATGCCATGAAAGTGTGATATGCATATGGCCGCAGAAACGCGCAATCCCCGCAGCCTTCCAACTTCTTCCACGCCCATGCCTCCGGTTGCCCTGCGGTCGCGCTATTCACTAAGAAGTTCCCCTTGCACTGACAGTTTGGCGAAGCCCCCGGCTCGTGCCCCAGCAACAGCGCCTGCAACTTGGCGATCAAGGCGGCCAGCTTCGTCTTCTTCTGCACAAACTGCAGTCGCCGAATCTCCTTACCATCCTCGTCCATCTGTCCTGTGCCGCAAGTCTCGTAACAAGACCACGGCACTTGCGCCTCATGCTGCACCTCACTGTCACACACTTTGAAGTTGGCCAAGCCGCCACACTTCTCGCACCTCCCTCTCAAGCACTCCATGGCATGCTTATCCCCCACCCGCGGACACAACAAGCTCTCGGCGAAAGTTGATGTCGACCTCCCCGCCTTTGCAATAGTGCAAACCATTCCCGTGTTCCCCACCGCCTTTCGCCTATGCTCAGGTGTCCTTCGAACCCGTGGGCAACATGTCGCCGAAGTGCACGCACATGGTGAATGCACCGCCTCTCGGGCCTTGTCAAAGCCCTCAAGGACCATTCTCATGTCTTCGTGGTACCTACAACAACAAGATATGTTGTCCTTCCTTCGCAGCCGCACAACATTGTGCGGCTTGCACACCCCTTGCTTCTCAAAGGAACGTTGCCCAATCTTGAGAGCGGGGTACTTGGCTTGAAACCTCCTATATATTACTAGTTGAGAGGCTTCCAACCAATGTTTGCTCACGAACTCCCTCGGTGTTCTCAAAGCACCGGTGTTGGGGTCACGTGCCAACACGACGTCCTTTTTGCAAGGACTAACTCGAGTGTTGTCCGGGTGCAACCAAAAAGCTCTAATAAGAGCACAAGTCGCCATTGTCAAGCATCGGGTAGACAATCTCCGTTCCGCAAGCATCACGCCCTCCCAAAGGCCACGACGCCCTCTCTCCTCAGTTCCCATGTGTGCCCCCTCCCTCAAGTTTGAATTTCCGACCACCCCAAGCGTTCCAACGCGTTGATGCACACCAAGCATCGTGCAAGCCGTACGCACCAAGTTATCCTCGGCCAAGTTGCTCCCAAATGCCGCAGCCGCTATCCCCTCGTTAGACTAACGTTCGCACGTGTGTTTCGTCGTGCTAAGCGTGATAACGCGTCCCTCAAATTCGCCACAACACAATTCTTCACTGTCTCCTCGCGCCGGTCACCTAACGACACCAATGCCGCATTGCACTCCTTGTGCACCTTCGAACTCAAGCCCGCCGGAAGGGACTCGATATACGCCCTCACCGCACCCGCAATGCGGTGAGGGCTTCTCCCAAATGCCGTTCGCATCTTCTCGACCCACCAACCCTTATTCCCGCGCGTCAACTCCTCAAAACCGTCACTTACTTGCGGCAATTGACCTCTAGGACGTTCGTAAGTTTCCTCATGCCCACCTTCCAACTCGTCTGACATTTCCACATCGTCACAAACCTCCTCTGAGTGAGCGTGATTAACATCACCTTGTCCTTTTGCTGATGTCCAGGCCTCGCACAACAAATCTATCTTCCCCACCAACGTCTCAAGCGTATCCATATCATCATCTTTCAGGGGCCACACTCCAAGAGGTATAATGCGAGCGGAATCTCCAACCTCTACGAGAAGGGGTAACAAGTCTATAAGAACGGGAGGAATATCCCAATTCGGTCCCGGATTGTAGGCAGCGTCGGAGCCACACAACGCCAAAAAAACGCTCACTGCAAGCAGCGTAATGTGGAGAGTCGTACATAACACCCCAAATAGCCACGATCGTTGATCCCGCACGAGCGTGACGTTCAATAACCCTTCCCCGATATGCGTCCCTGTCACCAAACAATCTAGTAAGACACACGTAAACCCTTCCTTGACGCGAAGTCTCACAGCAGCACAATCACATGTCTTTTGTACACACGTTTCGGGGTGTAGATATTCATACCGTTAAAGCTTGTGGGATTGGGGCGCCGTTTCGTGCTGCCACCCATATTCGCGCCCTCCTACACCGTTTGCTCCGATTCCAAGACATATCGCGTATGCATATCCATAGTAATATATACAAGTTTGTCTTTCTCAGCAAGCATTTTCACATACTTACTTCCACGAAATGCTTGGGCGGTTTTGTCCTCGATTCATACTGAGCTGACGTGACACGTGCATGAACATTTCTCGTATGTCGGATCCGATCCCAGATCCATCGACGTACGAGAAATGCTTGGGCGGTTTTGTCCTCGATTTATAATGAGCTGACGTCACACGCGCATGCACATTTCTCGTATGTCGGATCCGATCCCAGATCCATCGACGTACGAGAAATGCTTGGGCTGTTTTGTCCTCGATTTATACTGAGCTGACGTCACACGCGCATGCACATTTCTCGTATGTCGGATCCGATCCCAGATCCATCGACGTACGAGAAATGCTTGGGCGGTTTTGTCCTCGATTTATACTGAGCTGACGTCACACGCGCATGCACATTTCTCGTATGTCGGATCCGATCCCAGATCCATCGACGTACGAGAAATGCTTGGGCGGTTTTGTCCTCGATTTATACTGAGCTGACGTCACACGTGCATGAACTTTTCTCGTATGTCGGATCCGATCCCAGATCCATCGACGTACGAGAAATGCTTGGGCGGTTTTGTCCTCGATTTATACTGAGCTGACGTCAAACGTGCATGAACTTTTCTCGTATGTCGGATCCGATACCGGATCCATCGACGTACGAGAAATGCTTGGGCGGTTTTGTCCTCGATTTATACTGAGCTGACGTCACACATGCATGCACAGTTACTGCGTCTCAGCGCCCCAGTTGGTGCAAGCGAGCGGAAGCCATTCTTGAAGAACACTTCTTAGAGCTAGCACTTCGGAAACTGCAATGACCTCAAGAAACCGAGGCGGAAACAACGCGCCCGCCAGAACCCGTGGGTCGAGAGTGTCCCGAAACGCCCCTGAATACCACCGCTGCCATGTCGTTGGATGCGACAGTAAACTAATTCCAGCGCAGACTTGTAGGGTTTGCAATAGGAGCTTTCACTTTAGCTGTGCGAATAAAAAGTATCCGGCGGTGCAGTGTGGCGAATGCAAAGAGGTACTGGCAGAAGATAGGTGCTGCTATTGTCAAAAGGGGGCTTTCGTTACGCGATGCAAGGTGTGCGGGATTCGCTACCACCCTAAGTGTCAAGAGGCAAGAGGCCTAAAGAGAGATTTGTTCAACCGCGGTCGCGAGGAATGCGTGGAGGAGCCTGGCGGAGGAAGATCGGAGCCCCCTGTCGTGAACATGCACGACACGGAGGCGACGAAACGACTGGGGGAGCTGCCAGGTCCGAAGACCGCCGTGAGGAAAGCATTAGATTGGAATGCTTTCGATCATGCCCTGACAATAGCAAACGATAGATGCTATACAGGGCAAGAAGATGGTGAGCACCTTTTCGAATCACATGTTGGTAGAGCCTATAGTCATGCGTATGGATAATGCCCGAAACCCTGCTTGTGTAAACGCGCATGGTTTTGGTGTGGTATGAATTAGGTGGGCTCGACGTGCCTCCTCCGCCCTCACCCCCTCCGCCAGCACCTGAAGTCTGCTGCTTCATCTGCCAGGAAGACGATGGACGTGGAGTACACAAGTGCTCGCACTGCGGTGCGAGCTACCACAACGTCTGCCTTCTAGGCAAAGGCATCGAGGAGGTGAGCAATTGTGGTAGACCGGAGTGCATGGCGAAGCGCACGGTCTACCCAACCTCGCAAGCGGAGAAGGACGCTGCGAAGCTCTCAAAAGTAGGCGCCCTGCTGCTGGAAGGCGCGCTCAAGCAATGGCCACCGCCCCTTGGAGCGGCCACACCCCCCGAGGTTGGTGAGGGGGATGTGGAAGCGCCGTCGGGAGCGGAGCAACCCGCGGACGCTCCCGCCCCCACGAGCACGGAGGTTCTCGCGGCGGGAGAGCCCGCACCGGCGGAGGTGGTGTTGGCTCCGCCCCCAATCACGGGGAGCCCCGCGGCGGGAGAGCCCGCACCTGCGGAGGGGGTCGTGGAGGATGCCGCAATCGCAAAGGGTCCCGCGGCGGGAAAGCCCGCACCGGCGGAGGTGGTGTTGGCTCCGCCCCCAATCACGGGGAGCCCCGCGGCGGGAGAGCCCGCACCTGCGGAGGTGGTGGTGGAGGATGCCGCAATCACAAAGGGTCCCGCGGAGGGAGAGCCCGCACCGGCGGAGGTGGTAGTCGCTCCGCCCCCAATCACGGGGAGCCCCGCGGCGGGAGAGCCCGCACCGGCGGAGGTGGTCGTCGCTCCGCCCCCAATCACGGGGAGCCCCGCGGCGGGAGAGCCCGCACCGGCGGAGGTGGTCGTGGAGGCGCCCGCTGCCGCGGATTGGCCGGGGTGGGCGAAGGCCACGTTGGAGCAACGTGTTGCTTTTTATCCCCGTTGGGTGCATCACCGTGATCTGCCGCAGTTAGCACCGGTGGTGTACGTGGCGGGGGATGGGGTGCATGGGAAGGAGGGGTACACGGAAAAGTCCAAGGGGCGTTTCGAGAGGGGATCCGTCGTGTATCACCAAGGGCAAGTATACAAGGGCGCGTATATTGCGGGGACGATCTTGCACGTGAAAGACCGTGGGTGGTTCACCATATGCGGTGGGCCAATCCACGGCAGATACGCCACCCCGCACCTTACGCACATCTTCAGGATGAACCGGCTCAACCAGGGGAGCACGGATAAGGCCCGTGGTGCCGCCCACTTCAAGACTGAAGAGGGGTCGGACATTGTGTACGAGTGCGCGAGAATCTTCTTCCCGAAGCTCATCAAGCTGCACAAGCACTACGGCTTGGAGAACGGTACGGCATTCTCTTTGTTTGTGCGAATCGGTACTCTTGCGGGGGGTGCTGAGCATGCTTGCGGTGAAATTGCTTTTGTCTAAGTGGTAGCCCCCAATTTCTTTTTGACAAGCTCGACGTCCGATTGTGGGCTCTTCACAGGTGTCTCTTTGCCTCCGATCGTGAGGCAATTGACGGCAAAGGATCTTCAGGGTGACAACTTCTCCTCGCCGCACTACACGCAAGATGACTACGTCTTCGTGGACGCGCTTGCTCGGTGGGGAGGGGGTGCGAATGCATAGCCGCAGGGTGGTGCGTCGGCGATTGCCGTCCCGGCGGAGGACGAGGGCGAGGACGTGGATACCGCCGGCACCCCACCGAGGAAGAAGTTGAGGAGCCAACTCGCGGGAGCCAACTCCCAGGGAAACCCGGCGGAGAGGTCGAGCCTCCCGCGGATACGGCAGCCGGCGGGTAAGGTTGGTAGGGGCTTGAGCTCGGGTGGCGGTGGCCCGCAAACTTCAGCAAAGGGTCAAAAAAGGGGGAGATCCTCTGCTGGCAGCGGAAGCATGCCGGCCTCGGGGCGTGCGTCAACGAGGGGCGCGGCGCCGGCGCCGTCAGCCCGCACGGTGGCCCCCCCTCAACCGCTTGTCGCTCTGTCGGAGGTTACCGAGGCGGCCCCACCGGTGAGGGGAATCACGGTGGAGGAGCTAACGGCGGTGTTAGCGAGGCAGGAGGAGGCGAGCCAGAAGATGCTGAAGCAGCAGGAGGCGCACTTCATCCAGCAGCTGAAGCTGTCTGAGGAACGCCAGCAGCGGGCCTTGGAGCGCCAAGTGGCGGACTTCATGGCAAGCCCAGGGGAAGATGCGCCCAGCGCGCCGACAGCGGAGGCACCACCAACCCTCCCCCCCCAGCAGCAAAGCCCTCAGCAGCAACCTCAGGCGGTGCCTCAGGCGGTGCCGATGCTGCAAGTAGGTCAGGAAGCGTCCCAGCCTCCCTTGTTGCAGCAAGCCTTCCAACCGCTGCAACCCCAGCCCTTGTTGCTGCAACAACCCCAGACGCAGCAGTTGCAACAGCTCCAGCAGCTCCAGCAGCCCCAGCAGTTGCAACAGCTCCAGCAGCTCCAGCAGCCCCAGCAGTTGCAACAGCTCCAGCAGCTCCAGCAGCCCTTGCAGCTCCAGCAGCTCCAGCAGCCCCAGCAGTTGCAACAGCTCCAGCAGCTCCAGCAGCCCCAGCAGTTGCAACAGCTCCAGCAGCCCCAGCAGCTCCAGCAGCTCCAGCAGCTCCAGCAGTTGCAGCAGCTCCAGCAGCTCCAGCAGACCCAGCAGCTGCAACCCCTTCTGCTGCAAGCTCCCCAGACTTTGCAAATGCAGCAGTCCCAGCCCATGCTCCTTCAGCAACCACAGGCCCGACAGCTCCAGCAGCTCCAGCAGCTCCAACAGCTCCAGCAGCTCCAGCAACTCCAGCAACTCCAGCAACTCCAGCAGACCCAGCCATTGAATACCTCGGACTTGGGTAGGGCCTCGGGCGTCTCCATAGAGGAGTTGCAGAATTTGAGCCACCTTTGAATTTGAGCACCCGCCACCCGGCAACTGCTAGTGCCCCAACTCCTGCAACTGCAAATAATATGCGTATCATTAGGGCAAAGTAAAAGTATGTTGTAGTCAGTTTACAGACGAAATTAGCCCCCCAACGCCCCGTGAATGTGACCCGATGTGAAATATCAATTCTCGATGCCTAGTAATAACTTCTAGATACTTCTCACAACTTGTAATAACTTCACCGTATCATTTGCATATCTCACGCGCCCACGAGACATGCATTTTCTGTTTTGCAGTCAGCTTACGGACGAAATTAGCCCCCCAACGCCCCGCGAATGTGACCCGATGTGAAATATCACTTCTCGATGCCTAATAATAACTTCTAGATACTTCTCACAACTTCTAATAACTTCCCCGTATCATTTGCACATCTCACGCGCCCGCAAGATATGCAATTTCTGCTTTGCAGCCATTTTACAGACGAAATTAGCTCCCCAGCACCCCGTGAATATGTCCCGATGTGAAATTTTGCTTCGCATTGCCTACGGATGACCTCTAAATACTTCTCACAACGTCTAATAACTTCCCCGTATCATTTGCATATCTCACGCGCCCGCAAGATATGCAATGTATGTACGGCAGCCCGTCCACGACCTGTAAGCAGCCCTGTGGCCACTACAATTATCAAAAATATAAAATATTGCCTCTAGATGATTTCTTTTAACCACTAAGTACTTCTTGAAACTTCTTGCGACTTCTAAATGTCATTTTCATCGATTATGCAATCCGGGCCCACCTAGCCGTGCTACATGCCCGATGAACACCGTGAACATTACCAAAAGGAATACAACCACTCTCTCCTTTCCGGCCGCAAGGTTTGCCTACCCAATCCGATCCCCAACCTTTATGCCTCTTTTACCATCAACATGGATTGGCGCCTCCTTGGCGCCCTCCTTGGCGCCCTCCTTGGCGCCCTCCTTGGCGCCCTCCTTTGCGCCCTCTTTGGCGCCCTCCTTGGCGCCCTCCTTGGCGCCCTCCTTGGCGTCCTCCTTGGCGCCCTTTATGCCCCCTGGCGCCCCCTTGGCGCCCTCCTTGGCGCCCTCTTTGGCGTCCTCTTCGGCGCCCTCCATGGCGCCCCTTGCCTCCTTGGCGCTCTCTTCGGCGTTTCTCTATGGCGCCCTCCTTGGCGCCCTCCTTGGCGCCCTCTTCGGCGTTCCCTCTTGGCGCCCTCCTTGGCGCCGCTTTGGCGCCCCTCCCCTTGGCGCCCTTTGGCGCCCTCCCGCCCTTCTTTAAGTGCCCTCTTTGGCGCCCTCTTTGGCGCCCTCCTTGGCGCCCTCTCCTTGGCGCCCTCCTTGGCGCCTCCTTGGCGCCCTCCTTGGCGCCCTCCTTGGGGCCTCTTCGGCGCCCCCTTCGGCGCCCTCCTTGGCGCCCTCTTTGTCGCCCTCCTTGGCGCCCTCTTTGTCGCCCTCCTTGGCGCCCTCTTCGGCGCCCTCCTTGGCGCCCTCCTTGGCGCCCTCCTTGGCGCCCTCCTTGGCGCCCTCTTTGGCGCCCTCCTTGGCGCCCTCCTTGGCGCCCTCCTTGGCGCCCTCTTTGGCGCCCTATTTGGCGCCCTCCTTGGTGCCCTCCTTGGCGCCCTCCTCGGCAGTCTTTCACCCAGCATTACTTAACATGCTTGCACTTCTCCCTTGCCACAGGCTCAATTTATGGTAGGCGACCTGGTAATGTTGCGCCGCACAACAACCCAACGCTCCGCGATCACCACGAGCAAGCTCCTGGGATTTGCTGCCACCGGGCCCTATATGGTGAACGAAGTCATCAGCAAGTCTTCCGTTCGCTTACTAGACCATCTGTGGGGGAAAACGTTCGATCGCGCCATCTCCATCTCCATGCTCAGCATCTTCAAGGCTCGTGGGGAATCCACACTTCAGGGAAGAAGGCTTACCGTGAGAGGCCGGCCCGGGGCCGTTTGAAGTTAGCCCGGGCCGGTTGCGGGCCGCTCGATTGTTGGATGCGGGCCGTCTCTCAAGGGTCCCGATTATGAAAATTTCCGTGAAAATTGTGCGATTTTTATGATATTGCCATGCTCAAAATTAAAATGTTGCGCCTGCGGCGGGCAAATTTGAAGATTGGCCGGGCTGGCCGAAAGTGGGCCAATAAAACTTCCAAATGCGGGCCGCTTCAAAAAAAGAAAGCCTTCTTCTCTGCCACACTTCCTCAGGTGCGCCTCTGCATGCATGCGTACCGCACTCTTCCTTCCGCCTGATTTGACTTGTGTGTCCATGTTCAATTTGCGGGCCTCGGATGTGCGTAATCCCCATTTCATTTAAGGACCTCACAAACTCTTACACATTTCCAATTCTCTACAGATGGAGCAATTCTTGCTCTCGCAGAAACCCCGCTGTGACGAAGCCCATGCAGTTCAAGACAAGCGGTTGCAAGACCTACAAGATGGCTTGGCCAATCGGCCAAATGCCCCAATCTGTGCAATGTGCAAGAAACCGACGCACAAGCTTTGGTGCAAGGGGTTCTGCAAGCCTTGCTATTCCAAGTCGAGGGCTTCCATTGCAAAGCAAAGGAAGGCACAGGGTACCTCGGAAAATGGCGCCCGAGGGCGAGGAAGACCCCGCAAGACATAACCATAGTAGCATGTAGGATGTCACACATGCTCTCGTAGCGACAACCCCTTCCAAGATTAGACTGCCAAGAACTAGGCTTGTTGTACAAGCCATCACCAAGAACCATGGGTATCACCTGCCTGCCTGTCTTCTAGACTACTACCATTATTTATTACTTGTATTCTTTTTGAATATGCATCTGCACTAAACATGCATCCAGGCTAAAAATGCATCCAGGTTGAATATGCTTTCAGGCTACAGCATATATATATATATATATATATATATATCACACACACACATACATCCAATTTCGAAGGTTTTGTTGGTGTGGTGTTTGTTTTTTAGATGGCAGTACCACCAATAGATGCAGATCCGTCCAATTGGTTCTTTGACATCCTGGGTTCATATGATTCCTTCAGCAGATTTAAAGTATGATTCCTTCACAGGCCCAGATGATGGTCAGATACAATCAGCACCCGTTCCAGCAGCACTCATTCCTAAGGTGAAGATGAATCCACCAAAGGAATACAGGGTTGGACAGGATGCAGAGGTATGGATGGAGACAGTGGATAGATATTTCCAGTTCACATATCCAGGAGCAGCAGACAAGGATCTCATCACAGTCTTTCTCACCTTCCTCCATAATAATGACAGACATTTCTTTCATGTCGTGGCTAAAACACCTGATGCCACATATGAAAATGTCAGGACCACCTTCCTCAGGCAGTTCGGGAATCCCCACAAGCAGTCAGTTGCCAAAAAGCATTTGATGGCACTACAGCAGGGTAACCAAACATTCTCGGATTACCTACGTACATTTACATCACTGGCTTCATTAGCATCAGTTGATTTAGAGGATGTCCTGATTAAGGATAGGTTTGTCAGCAATATGGAATCAGACCTCAAAAAACAGTTCCATCTTAGATTCCTTACGGAAGATGAAAGGAATAACCTGTCGTGGGCACAAACCACACAGGTTCTGCTCGATTTGAATTATGTAGTTCATTCGAAGCAGGCAGAGACCCTACATTATAGGGGACATAAGGAACAGTCAGGAGGTCCAGCCAAAAAGGAAAAGGATAAAGGTCGTGGCAACAAGCCATATGACCGTGGCAATCAGAATCGTGCCAATCAGAATCAGGCCAACCAGAATTCCCAAAAAAATAATAGGAAAGGCAAAGGAAAAGGCAAGGGAAAAGGAAAAGGAAAAGGATCAGCATCATCTCCTTCCCAGTCTTCTCAGCGTTGTGGTCGTCCAGCTCACACCAAAAAGCATTGTCTCGCCACCAGCACAGCAGATGGAAAACCCATACAAGGCAATCCTCCAGCTCCCAATCCTCGTTGGAATCAGAACAGATGACAGCAGCAACAGAATAATCAGGGTGGTAATTAAGTGAGTCTAACAAAATCCTAAAAACAGTCAACACCCTGGTTAAAGAGCTTCAGAATCAGCAGAGCATCAATGCGGCAATTGCAACTCCAGCTCCAGCATCAGCTCCAGCTCCTCAGGGAAACTCTCCGGGTACTGCACAAGTACCAGTGATGAGGACTCCCCGATAGATCAGCCTGAACATGCCACTGAAGCAAGTGGCCGGGTTGAGAGTATCTCGGAAGAAGTCCTTTCCAGTCTGACACTTCAGTTCCAGCAGATGGATACTCCCTCAGATCACATCGCACAGATGCAATCACAGACAGCACAGCTGTAATCACAGAAGAAGCTGTTGTTGTATAAAGGGAAAGTATATGGACAGAGTCCTAATACCTTGATAGATCCTGGAGCTACATCGTCATTTATCGACAGACAGTTTGCTTCTCAGCTTGGTATATCACCAACATACACATCATCATTCTCAGTGGGGTTGGCTGGAGGAAGCCAATTACCCTGTACATCCTATCTTCCCAATGCTACATTTACGCTGGGTAAATATAAGGATTCAGAGGATCTCTATGTTATTGATATGAAACCCTTCACATTCATCCTGGGACAGGATTGGTTGGAGAGAAGAAACCCACATATTGACTTTCAGTCCAAGAACATGACGATCACCAAGACACACTCATCAGGTTCCAGTGTTCGTACAGTTCTATCCAGAGTTGAAGAGATTCCAGATTCAGATGGCCTTCCTGAAATGGAATTGGTCAGTGCCACCACGATGAGGAAGCACCTGCGACGTATACGGTCCAGTGGGTCGGCTGAAGAAGCCGTAGCTTATCTCTTTTTTCTCTCAGAGGTCGATGGTGAATTGGTCATGACAGCAACTGACTCAGACACTACCATGGAAAACCCAGAGGTCACAGCAGAACGTGATCGTATCAGAGAAGACTTTTCAGATATTTTCCAGGAGGATCTTCCAGCTGGCCATATGCCAGAACGGTTTGAAGGTGGATATCATCGCATCAACATTGAACCTGGGCATAAGCCACCATCACAGCCAGTTCGTACTATTCCAGTGCCTATGATGGAGGAACTCAAACGACAAATCATCAAATATGTCGAGTTGGGTATCCTTCGTCCATCATCATCACCACATGGGTGCCCAATCATTTTCGCTCCTAAGCCAGGGGGGAAGTGGAGGATGTGCTGTGATTATCGAGCCCTTAATAACATCACCATAAAGGACACGTATCCATTGCCACCTCATGATACCCTTCTTGAACAACTTAAGGGGGCACGCTGGTTCAGCAGATTCGATTTCAACCAGTTTTCCCATCAGATACCCATCCATCCAGACGACATCCATAAGACAGCAATACGAACTAGAAGATATGGTTCATACAAGTGGACAGTGATGCCTTTTGGGTTAACTAACGCTCCTGCGACCGCTCTACGTGTTGGAAACCGAGCATTCTTTGAGTTCATTGATCAGTTCTTAGTCATTTTCATGGATGACACCATAGTGTACAGTCCAGATTTTGACACTCACGTGAAGCATGTTCGACAGTTCTTACAGCGCTGCAGAGACCATCAGTTCTACATCAGGCCTTCTAAGGTTGAGTTGTTCGTCAGCTGCATCGACTTTATCGGACACCACATCTCAGAGGCAGGCCTTTCAATCATTGAAGACAGAATCCGTGCAGTCATGGCTATTCAGCCTCCAGTGTCCCATGGTCCAACCGTTGGTAAACAGCCTCTACGCCGCATGGCTAAAGATGGCAAGTCTTCACTTCGGTCATTCTTGGGCATGGTCGGCCAATTTAGGAGATTTATACAAAAAATCTCCAAGATTGCCGAGCCGCTCAATCGTCTCCTAAAGGATAATACAGAATTTGTCTGGGAGTCTGATCAGCAGCAGGCATTTGTGTCTATTGGGCTCATACAAGGTGGGGTAACCCACCGTAAGAACGCCTTACGGTGGGTTAACCATAGCGTAGTTTGTTAACACCATAATGCACATCGAATGGTCTCAAATATGGTCGATCATATGTGATTTCACAACTAGACATTCATGTTTAGCTGGACAAAATCGAATGACATGTACTTGTGATCGGATATATCCGCGGTATCCATCCCAATATACCCCCGATGGCACGTTCGGTGCCGTGATCCCAAATGCACACAAACGTGGCCCGATTTCTACGTTTCATCCACGATGCCAATGTGCGCATGGGTGTATTTCGTGAAGTTTGATATATTTTTACCACCTTGAGTCAATACTTCGCGAGAAACATGCATATATATCCCCGTATAGACAAAATATCGTCATTTTTGCCCATAAGTATGGAAACACATTGTTGAAATTGCAAATGTTTTTTTTTGTTTTTTTTTTTCTCTTAAGTTTCTTGTGTAGAGTGATATATTCGATATATCGAATGGCGCCAAGTATAAGAAACATTTGTTATGGGCCATAGTTCATGAAAATATTGTGATAGGTACATTCCGAATGTGATGGGCATCACTTCTGCAAGTACTTTCTTAAGTTTTCTTAAGTTTTCTTAAGTTTTTCTTAAGTTTTCTTAAGTTTTCTTAAGTTTTCGATATAAACCCACACTATGCATATTTAAATCGGTACAGTTAGCTATTGGCCGACAGTATACTTAAGAATTATACTTAAGAGAACTTAAGAAAATGTAAGTACGTGGAAGCTTCTTGGTAGGAGGATATTGTCCACATGGCTCAAGGATAACTTAAGAAAACTTAAGAATCTTATCAAAATGTAAGCACGTGATTGGCTGGAATGTAGGAGATATGCACACGTGTAAGAAAGCTATATGCTGGATATTTAAAGATTGTATACACATGCATGCACGTAATTGGCTGTTAAGAAGACACGTGTAGGCAGGACAATGCTTCCCATCGCACAGATATTTACAAATGTAACATTGTGACTGGTTCCATATTTAGGGTTTAAACCCTAAAACCCTTCAATCAAGCAGTCAGCAGCTGGGTACGTACACTACTATGGGATGCAACCCATTCCATCCAGCTTCCAGTTAACTATCTATCTATCTATGTAGTATGACCCACGTGGCTTTGTGACATACACGTGCAGAGTGACAGGCGAATGATTCTGCTGCCGTAGATAGATCTGCAGCACCGTTGGGAACGTCGGGGACTGCTCGCTGTTGCAGTTGTGAGAAGGCCTGGAAGCTGCGCATCCCACCCCAGATTCTCAGTAACTTACACCCCTTGCCGCTTGTGACTTTTTCGAGCAGCCTACGAGAAAATGGCACGTACGATACCACAGGAAAGTTCACATTCTTATTACCTGAACGAAGCGCGGAAGGGGATCAATGAATGCCTTGGATCTCACGCAGCAGGTGCACCGCATGGTAGAGGTTGTCGCCCGTGTCTTTACTCTTTGTTTCAACGAATAATGCCTTCGTTCCGATGAGCGCGCATGGCAGTAGCAGCTCTACGTAATCATTTCTGGCGAGCACAGCGACTCCTTGGTTCTCCATATATGCATCTTCTACCTGACGGTACGCTCGCAAACTGGCCAAACGGCACACCGTATGCTGGCTCTCGGTGTCTATCACCAGGTAGTATGCAAGGACCTTCGCATATGGGAATTCTGATAGGGAGTCCAGTCCAGTCGGGAGCATGTTCCCGAAGCCAGTGTCCGAGATGGAAACGTGGTAGGAGACTCGCTTCTCCGCCCTCGTGTACAAGGAAGACGTGAATTCCTCCAGATTCAGGGACATCCTCAAGTACACAATGATATCGCACGTGCATAATGCCTGTGCGCCCTGCTGCCGGGGGTGCAGCATGCCAACCAAATGCTGCAGTTGTGCTGAGCAGCTTGCGAGGACGGGTGCGTCGTGAGCTACGCGCCTGCCGGTACCCATGAAATAGCAAGGAGATGTCTTAGCCTCCGCGGCTGGGTCCACAAGCCCAGCCGAGACCGCTGCTTGGCCGGGGTAAAGCTCGTTGGCTAACTCCGGTACGTAGGGAGCGCATTGTTGGATGCAAGCTTACATATGCCTCCAGGGCGAGCTTCTCGCACGTCCCATTCATGATGGCCTCCACAGGCTTGTTCTTGACGTGAGAGTCTTTCACGATTCCTTTCGCCCGCTGAATACCTCGTTCCACCCAAAACTCCATGGCCGCACCCACATCCCCTAGATAGTATTCTTGCCGGAACAGGTGCACCACCGCCAGCCGCATGTTGAATGTAAGCATCTTCGCCGGGCCCTTATCTTCCATGATCGCGGCGTGCTCCCACAAATGCTTCTTTGCCACCTCCCGCGCCCGCCGTACCTCCGTCTCCGTGAGGGGGCTATCTGCTGTTACCATCCCTCGATGATGACCAAGCTGTCGGGCCTCGTCGGGGAAAGCACCATGTTTGTTGCCCTGACGTCCCCGTGGGAGATACCGGCTTTATGCAGCGCAGCAAAGCCTGTCAAGATTCTGGCGCACAGGTCTCTCTTGAAGGTCATGGTAACAGCCACGGGCGGTTGTGCCAGGAAGGCGTCCAGGGAGATGCCGTGGTCCATGGAAAGTAAGAACGGTGCACATGCGGGACGTTCTCGTTCGCCAAGCTGCCGCAAACCGAAGTGGAGTATGGGCGACACGTACTGCGGAGCTGAATTCGCGGCGAGGGTCGTCATGTATAGTTCCCGAGCAAACTCGGAAAAGCGGGTTGACGCGCTTGGCCAGTGCTTTAGACTGAACTCTTTGTACACCAAAGGAACTGTGCCGTTGAGGGTGCAACCGACTCTGGTTGACGCGAAACCGCCGTCGCACTTTTTCGCCGGACCTAAAGGAGTTGAGAACGTGACCATATTGTAGGAGACTTCACCCAAGTTGCAGTTCTGCGCCAGAGTGCGCGCGACATCCGGGCCGTAACGCCAGGCGGTTGTGCGTGGGTCTCGTGAGCTGGGACGACGGTTCACGGACGTGAGCTGGGAGTAGTACTCCGAGCAACCACCCACGAATATGGGAAGCGGTGCTTGTGGAAGGGGTTTCTTCTCCTCGACAGAAGCTTCAAGTGCACTATTTGCCCTTTCCAACTTCACTAGTTTTTTCTTAAGACGCTTGGACTTGTTGTTACGGCTGCGGGTTTTGCGTTTCTTGGTCTTGCAAAAGGTGCAGCAACCGCCCTCCTCTATCAGACCTAGTATTACATTTAATGATGTTACACACATACGACACGCCACAACGCACATGCGCCCACGGTCCGCCGTACCGGCCCGAAACAACCACATAACTCCTACCGGCCACACCCCCTGAATATGGTCGCGTGTCAGAGGAGCTGTCCTCACACCACACCAAATATATCCCGTGTGCCCTACCCACATGCGCCCACGGTCCACCGCACCAACTCGACACAACCACATACATCCTACCGCTCACACCCCCTTGTTATGGTCGCGTGTCAGAGGAGCTGTCCTCACACCGCACCAAATATATTCCGTGTCCCCAACCCACATGCGCCCACGGTCCACCGCACCGACCCAAAACACACACACATACATGCTACCGGCCACACCCCCTTAATATGGTCGCGTGTCAGAGGATTTGTCCTCACACCGCACCATAGATATTCGGTGTGCCCAACCCACATGCGCCCACGGTCCACCGCACCGCCCCGAAACAAACACACACTTCTACATCCTACCGGCCACACCCCCTTGTTATGGTCGCGTGTCAGAGGATTTCTCCTCACACCGCACCATAGATATTCGGTGTGCCCAACCACATGCGCCCACGGTCCACCGCACCGACCCAAAACAAACACACACATCTACATCCTACCGGCCACACCCCCTTGTTATGGTCGCGTGTCAGAGGATTTGTCCTCACACCGCACCATAGATATTCGGTGTGCCCAACCCACATGCGCCCACGGTCCACCGCACCGACCCGAAACAAACACATACATCCTACCGGCCACACCCCCTTGTTATGGTCGCGTGTCAGAGGATTTGTCCTCACACCGCACCATAGATATTCGGTGTGCCCAACCACATGCGCCCACGGTCCACCGCACCGACCCAAAACAAACACACACATCTACATCCTACCGGCCACACCCCCTTGTTATGGTCGCGTGTCAGAGGATTTGTCCTCACACCGCACCATAGATATTCGGTGTGCCCAACCCACATGCGCCCACGGTCCACCGCACCGACCCGAAACAAACACATACATCCTACCGGCCACACCCCCTTGTTATGGTCGCGTGTCAGAGGATTTGTCCTCACACCGCACCATAGATATTCGGTGTGCCCAACCCAAATGCGCCCACGGTCCACCGCACCGACCCAAAACAAACACACACATCAACATCCTACCGGCCACACCCCCTTGTTATGGTCGCGTGTCGGAGGATTTGTCCTCACACCGCACCATAGATATTCGGTGTGCCCAACCCACATGCGCCCACGGTCCACCGCACCGACCCGAAACAAACGCATACATCCTACCGGCCACACCCCCTTAATATGGTCGCGTGTCAGAGGAGCTGTCCTCACACCGCACCATATATATACGATTTGCCCAACCCACATGCGCCCACGGTCTGCCGCACCCACCCAAAACAAACACATACACCCTACCGGCCACACCCCCTTAATATGGTCGCGTGTCAGAGGAGTTGTCCTCACACCGCACCATACGTATTCAATGTGCCCTACCCATTTACGCCCACGGTCTGCCGCACCAACCCGAAACATCCTCGAAAATTCCAGCTACCACACCCCGTTTCAACCGAGCCACGGGTCCGGGGGCGCGCCTCGAGCCTTGCAAAACAAGGACACGCGCACGCCTCTCCTAACCCACCGGCTGGGATCCTCACCTACCCCGACCGAAAATGCAATGTAGCCACGGGTACAGGGGGCGCGCAGCGAGCCTTGAATCAGGCCACGCGCACGCCGCTCCCGACCCACCGGCACATCATCGGGGAAAAGAAAAACAACCATTTGTCATGTAACCTTACCGGCCGGTCGAAGCAGTACCCTCCCGAGCTGACCACCATGCAGACACCAACACAAGTGGAACACGCTTGTTGTACGCACGTCTCTTTTTAAGCAACCTCTGACGGCGGAACGTGTGACATAAATTAGGTTCAAGATATGCAAACGGTTTCAGGAAACGCAGAAAACTCACCGGCGGTTCTGCAGGCTCTTCAGGCGCGCCGCCTTCTTCACCCGCGGGCTCCTCGTTGACGTCCTCATTGAGGTCCAACGCGGCTGCTGCACCGGCTTGGCCAGCTTGGCCCACAACCTGCACACCCGATAACCCGACTGTGTGGGGGGAAAAAACAAACGCAAAACGTCGGTCTAAGACCATGCTGTTTCACAAAATTTAAACTGAAACTCGCACCGGTGGATCTCCCCCGTTCCCGCCGTTGGAGCGTCCCGCCGCAGCAAGGAGTCTTGCTGCGCGATTGCTACCAGACGTACGTGCGGGAGGAGAAGACGCCATGTTTATTATATATTCAAACTTCAAAATTTCTACTAGGGCGGAAAGGGAAGGTGGTCAAAAAACCTTCTCTTTCGAAAGAACGAATAAGCCCCGCCCGCCGCAGTTTAAACCCTCGCCTGATTTGAAATCGAGTGTTCCAAGTATTTATTATTTTACAGTATATATGTCACATGCGTGGGTATGATGACGATCGCGATTTTGATTGGACTACACCACTTACAGGCTTTCCCCATTCACGACATTCCCTGACATATTTATAGTGCACGCGAGCCTTCGCGAATCAGGTTGCCACAAACTTTTATACCTCGACTGATTCAGTGTGTATAATTACTCATCGTCGACTGCCAGACAAATCTTTGGCCTTTTACAAACCCAGCCTCTTCGAGTCATATCTCCTAGCATCGCGCCAGTCATTCTGGGGCTCTCGCGTGAACCCTGGGGCATCCTGAAGCGGGCTTGGTGACATTCCTATGTCATCGGGTGTATAATTCTACCGATTTATACCGACTTAAGCAAACTTAAGCAAACTTAAGAAAACTTAAGCAAACTTAAGCAAAAACCTTGTTCTAGTGCATGTTCAAAATCTACCCAAAGATGCAATAATTGGGTAACCCACCGTAAGGATTTGAGGTGTTTTTTCGCTTGACCCCTTGGTATTCGCACGCATATTAGACGCATCTATACAGTACAATGTAAAGTACTTTTTTCAAGTCCACGCACTAATATAACCCCCAAGGTGTGTCGAAAAGCATGGGTTTGCCCAAGTTGGCACAATATGCTAGCTCTAACATGCGGTTTTTGAATGTCTCTTACGGTGGGTAAACCCACCGTAAGGTGCGCCCAATAGACATTTGACAATCTCAAAAGTGCCATCTGCAATGCTCCAGTACTACAGCTTCCAGATCAGAAACTGCCATCTATTATGGAGGTCGATGGATCAGGCACACACGTTGGCCAAGTAGTCTTACAGGATCAAGGCAAAGGTACGAGGCCGTGTGGCTATCACAACGTAACACTTTCTGATACACAGAGACGCTGGCCTATTCCTGAGATCGAGCTACAGTATTTGCCATTGTGGAGGGCTTCCGGTTCTTTCGCCACATCTTGCTGGGAGCTCCAGAGACTATCGTTCGTTCAGATCATCAGCCACTGGTTTATTTCCAGTCCAAATCCACACTAAGCCCCAAACAGGCGAGGTGGTTGGATGAGCTCTCCGAGTACAACTTTCGGATTGAGCACATTGCAGGCGAGAAGAATAAGGTTGCAGATGCACTTACACGTATTTCTGCTCTCTTTGAACTCACTGATAGTCTGCAACATCACATTGCCTCATTGGCAACTTCATTAGCTGATATGACATCTACAGACCCTACATTTATTGTTATATCTGCATCATCGGGTCATCAGCTTCACGACATTATTATATCTCAGTATGATCGTGACACATTTGCACAATCTATATTATCCAAGCTGGCATCATCGACATCATCACAGACAGTCAGCAATTTCGAGCTCATTCAGGGATTGATCTATCGCAAGACCATTTTTGGCAGACAGCTTTACATTCCACCTACTGCCAAAGTTCCTACAGATGACGGTGAGATCACACAGCTTCGCCACATTCTGCTTCATGAGTGTCACTCAGCCACTGTTTCTGGTCATGTAGGCAAAAATCGCATGCTCCATTTATTGCGTAGCCGATATTACTGGCCAGGAATGACGAAGGCAGCACCTCAGTACATTCGGGAGTGCCCCGTGTGCCAACGCCAGAAAACGAGGAGACACAAACCTTATGGTCAGTCACATATTCGTTATTGTGTGCCTAAGACAAAATGGCTTGATGTATCACTACTTGACTGGATTACTGACCTGCCTATCACCACTAACGGGCACGACAGTATATTTGTGGTAATGTGCCAATTCACTCATCGCTGCCATCTCATTCCTTTCAACATGACCTGGACTGCTCAGCACACTGCTTCAATATATATGCAGCATATCTTCAAGCTCCATGGTCTTCCGAGGAACATCATTTCAGATCGAGACCCCAGATTTACTTCTACATTCTGGCAAACACTGTGGAAATCTACTGGTACGAGATTGTCTATGACGTCTTCACACCATCCACAGTCGAATGCAAGCAATGAGCGAAGCCATGCCTTCAGTGAGGACATCCTCAGGTATTTTTTCATTTATTTGATGCACGATTCACCAACCTCTGGTTTATAACTGATTAGAGAGTACGTTTTTCCTCAGGTGTTGTTGCAATGATACTTCGGCTAATTCGTGGGAGGACAAGTTGCCTCTGGTGGAGTTTGCAATTAACAACTAACACACTTTCTGCTACAACTGGTTAAACACCTTTTTATCTCGACTCGATGGCGCAACCACTTTCGCCTCATGATCTGGCAATCACTATTCCGCCAGAAGCTCCTGTTCCAATACAGAATGCTATTCGAGATCACTTTGACCAGTACTCGGCTGTTCATGCCAATGCGGTAGACAACATTTCCCGAGCAGCAGAAATCAACCGAGCCAGATTCAATAAGACTCACATGCCCCGACAATTTGCAGTAGGGCAGAAAGTTCTTCTACGGACTGAGTTTATTCAATGGACTGGTTTGACAGAGGCAGGCAGACACTTTAAGCAGCCATATATTGGGCCGTTTACCATATCTAAAGTTGTCAGCCATGGACGTGCTTATGAGCTAGATTTCGGGGATCTCGACATTCGTATCCATCCGGTTCAGCCTGTATCCAGAATAGAGTTATACAATGACTCGATCCAAGCACCTTTGCCTCTGCCACAGACAGGGAACATATCAAACTTTTAGGTTGTACGGCCAACACATGAAAATCCCATCGGCCGGCCTTCGGCTGGGCCGGCCAGTTCGCGTTTATCCTACGGCCGGCCTTCGGCCGGGGTGGCGATGGAAATTGAAGGGAAATGCACCCTAAGCATGTTCGACCGGCCTTCGGCCAAAGGTCGAAATCGAAAGATTTAAAATTTTGATTTAAAATTGACCGTATTATTACGTTTGATAGCTCAAAATGTCGGGCTCGGTACCCTCATTACGGACAGCATTGTTACGGCTCGAACATATAGGCAATGCGTGAGATATTGCCAGAATGGTAAACGGCCCGTCAGTTTGCAGACACAACCCCAAATATGTTCACGATGAGAACTACTGACCGTATTATTACGTTTGATCGGTTCAAAATGTCGGGTTCGACACCCTTGCGAACCATGAGTGGAGGTTCATATGAAGAAACGTATCCCAGCTCGTAAGTGGAATAGCTGTGGTCTGGATGCACGAGAACTCGCCGAATCCAAAGTAAATAAAAGGCAGAGGGGGATCAGAGGTTTCAGGTTCATCAGCGATAAGGACTACACCCCCAGAATCGCTGCAAGAGGCTTCCCACTCATCACGCACGACTAGTCGACTAGAACCCTGTGCATGATCATCGGTGCGTTCGTCAGTGTCCTGACTGATTTCAGCAATTCCAACTGCAAACAACAGAAAAACGAAGTTGGAGATGAATAATCATAAAAATACGCACAGCGCACACCAGTTTAGGTTTTCCATCCTCCTAGAAAGATCGTCCGAAAGTCAAGTGAGGATGCACGTCGGACTGATCAAGTGATCATAATACTTTCGTCGGCTTGCGTTGGGGACTGTACGTACGCAGTTTTCATTACAAGTAGCAAGTGTGTAGGAACGAAATATTCTCTAAGACCTCCGGTTGGTCGGCCAGGCTTCGGCCAAGCGTTTGATCGTTCGGCCACGAATATCCACAGTCGCCTATCGATCGAAAATCGTCACGGCCCACCTTCGGCCAGCTTGGTCACACAAGTATGGGGCCCTTCAAGCCACAAACGCCGTACGGCCAATGCCGATTTCGGCTCTCGGCCAAACCTCGGCCACGGCCCTCATCGTACGGCCACAGACCGGCCATAGGGCGTTGATATGTTCCCTGGCCACAGATGATCACCGATGAAGGGCAACCACTATTTGAAATATCACACATACTCTCAGATAAGATCACTAGAGGTGTCAAGTACTATTTAGTGCGATACGCAGGCTACGGCCCTGAACATGACACCTGGGTCAAAGCCACAGAGCTGACCAATGCAGCAGACATATTAGCTGCCTATGAAGGCTAACATTATATTAAAGCCTATTGCCCTTACTTCTTGTAATATATACTAATACATGTCGATCATCTTTATACCCTGCTCTTAATGTTCTATCATTATGTTGTATAAGGAGCAGGAAATCGATCCTTCCTTGCTAAGGTGTAGTGAGCCTTGTACCAAACCATACCCTTGCACAGATACGCATACATACGGATACCATATCTGCGGATAAATAAAAACTGCTATGCTGCCTTTGCCAGACCGTGGTTTCTCATGCGGATCTTATGGCCAGTAATTCCGCAGCTGCCGGAATACTGAGGTGGACGGAGTTGTGATCCTGAGCTGTGTTTGACATACATAACTAAACGAATTCACATTAGTACGTTGTCGAATCCATCCCATGAAATGTTCGTCAATGCGCGCGTACCGGACCGAAAAAAGGAGTTTGGCAGACGAGTGAGGATTTAAAGTGGACTTATAAAGACCCTCCGATATCTCGTAAGCAGGGCCTTCTCCGTTTGCATTAAAACAAACCTTATTAAAAAAAGGTTCTCCATTCTGCCTGTGAACCTCCATAGCAGCTTCAGGAGGGGAGGAAGGGGTGGATGCACTATATAAGGCCGTGGAAACAAGTACCCAATGGGTCAAATCGTCGATCGGCAAGCGCAATATCTATCCGTAACGTAAACCTCGGAAGATACCCTGAGCGTCACTCTGAAATACGAAACGCAAAGCGATCAGGGGGGCAACATCCCAAGAACTGTATGGCTATATGCCTAAGGTGAGAGTTTAAAGTGGACTCAGTTCCCCCCGATATCCTAAAACACCTTTAGGGACGCCTCATCGGTGTAAGAAGACTGGCCAGTTCAACAACAAATACATCAAAGACATATACAAAGGTACGCACCCTATATTGTGAGGTCACAACACTTCTAAGAGGGGAGATATGTCAGGGATATGACCGATGACACATGCGTCATACCTGTCATACCTGTCATACATGTCATGTCATGTCATGTCATGTCATATGTCATATGTCATGATGACATACAGTCGTCGAGTATTGTCAGTACGGTCGACTATGACATGCACAGTCATAATGTATGCCATCCACCTAAGGTGAGTGACATCTGTCATCGAGAGTCCAGGTATTGGCATCGAGATGGCGAAGCAAGACAAGTCTTGAAGACGAACCGAAGTGTTCTGAGAAGACGCGTCTTCGCTTCAAGCATGAAATGAACAGCATGCGAGCATCAAAGGCTATATCGACCAGCCGATGCGGATAGTTCACCCAGTGCCCTCGGGTTCACAACCCGATGGTGGTAACGCATGAGATGCGTGAGGGTACTGGAAGTATATGAGGAGTATTGAGCTCAAGCAAGCACTTCTGGTCACCAGTTTGCTGCACTCCAGGGTAGATATCTTTACGCGGAGGTGACTCGGCCCGCATCGGGAATCCACTTCGGCCACATTCCGGCCCGTCTCGGCCCGAACCCAAAATTGCCCGCCGCAGGCGCAAAATTTTAATTTTAAGTATGACAATTTGTCAAAAATCGATAAAATTTTGGAAATTTATCGATTTTCCCCTCAATGCGACTCGGCCCATCCGCAACTTTTCCTTCGGCCCGCCTTCGGCCCGGGCCTCCGTGACACGGCCCCGGGCCGGCCAATCCCAGGAAGATATCTTCCCTGGCTGGGGTGCAGAAATATTGAACATGTGCACCACCAAATCTCTGGGTCCTGATCTGATGAAGCTGTCAGCTGAGGTGTACTGCTGTGGAATGTACTCGGGGCGGACATCTCTGCTGGGATCATCGGAGAAGGGAAGGAATGCGGCGGCATGGGTGGACGGAAAGCTGACGAGGGTAGCAGGAAGGTCCATATGCCAACCATAGGTAGACTCTGGAGTAGGCTCAAACATTACACCATAAGGTGTGCTGCTGCCTCTGTCGGGTAGGCTATTTAATTTAGAATATTTTTTCATAAGTTTAGAATACCCCATTTTATCGTTAATTTAGAATAAGTTTTCTTTATGTCATCCGGCTATGACCGGTGCATGCATCCATGACGTTGTACCTGTACCTGTTGAGCTATCCCCATGCCATGCGAAATATTACACTGAAGAGTTGTCTTGCCGTGATGTCCATATGTCCGAATGGAACCAAAAACCGTTCGATTAAAATCGAACGGTTTTTGGTTCCATTCGGAAAGATTCACGGCCGTGAATCTAAAAGTCACGGCCGTGATTAACGACTCTTTACGCATAATGACTTTTATTATTTGCCATCTTTGCCACAATAGACACTCACGGCGTGTTCTGCTTGACAAAAAGTAAGTAACTTGAAGCCTTGAGCTTCAACTTACTGAAAGATATGTATCTTGGCAGTATGTGTGCCAAGTTTCGTGCTCTAGGACGCACGGGAAGCCCTCGGCTGTTTGGCATCTTTGGGTTTGGGTGTCACGTTCGAACCCAAACCCAAAACATCTGCCTTAGAAATAGATTGCGCGTTTCGCGCAAAAGTAACTTGAAGCCTTGAGCTTCAAGTAACTCAAATATACGTATCTTGGCAGTATTCGTGCCAAGTTTCGTGCTCTAGGACGCACGGGAAGCCCTCGGCTGTTTGGCATCTTTGGGTTTGGGTGTCACGTTCGAACCCAAACCCAAAACATCTGCCTTAGAAATAGATTGCGCGTTTCGCGCACAAGTAACTTGAAGCCTTGAGCTTCTGGTAACTTAAATATGTGTACCATGGTAGTATTCGCGCCAAGTTTCGTGCGTTAGGACGCACGGGAAGCCCTCGGCTGTTTGGCATCTTTGGGTTTGGGTGTCACGTTCGAACCCAAACCCAAAGCATCTGCCTTAGAAATAGATTGCGCGTTTCGCGCACAAGTAACTTGAAGCCTTGAGCTTCTGGTAACTTAAATATATGTATCTTGGCAGTATTCGTGCCAAGTTTCGTGCTCTAGGACGCACGGGAAGCCCTCGGCTGTTTGGCATCTTTGGGTTTGGGTGTCACGTTCGAACCCAAACCCAAAGCATCTGCCTTAGAAATAGATTGCGCGTTTCGCGCACAAGTAACTTGAAGCCTTGAGCTTCTGGTAACTTAAATATATGTATCTTGGCAGTATTCGTGCCAAGTTTCGTGCTCTAGGACGCACGGGAAGCCCTCGGCTGTTTGGCATCTTTGGGTTTGGGTGTCACGTTCGAACCCAAACCCAAAACATCTGCCTTAGAAATAGATTGCGCGTTTCGCGCACAAGTAACTTGAAGCCTTGAGCTTCTGGTAACTTAAATATATGTACCATGGTAGTATTCGTGCCAAGTTTCGTGCGTTAGGACGCACGGGAAGCCCTCGGCTGTTTGGCATCTTTGGGTTTGGGTGTCACCTTCGAACCCAAACCCAAAGGCAAAGGCATAGGACAGTTTCGTAGATTCTGTCCCGATGCCTTTGCAACCTCGCTTGCTAACTCATATTACAATGAATATTCAACATTCAAGCGTTGGATACCCCACGCCAACGGGAAGCGCTCGGCTGATTTGTTATTTGGGTATGCGCACCCAAATGACAAAAAACGCATCTTTGAAACTCGTTAGTTTCAAAGATGCGTGGCCGATGCCTTCGTGCTTATGTGTGTTAATCCATATGAAATATTCCATGGAATAAATGTGAATATCCCGCACAAACGGGAAGCGCTCGGCCGTTTTGTAAAATTAGGGTGCACCCAAAATACAAAACGCATCTTTGAAACTCGGAAGTTTCAAAGATGCTTGCCGGTCGCGTGCAGCGGTAAAAGGCAAGTCAAAGGGTTTAGAATCTAGAAGAAGTACAGGGGCCTTTTTTTCAAGCAGGACACGCCGTGAGTGTCTATTACAACGGCGCCCACCATTATCACAAGCGAGACAAACCTTCTTAAAGCTTTTTGGAGGCTTCCTCATGATGGCACCAGCGGGAACGAGAGCGTTTGACCTGTGTGCACATTATTTGAACACGAGTCGTGAAAAGGACCACCGGTCATAGCCGGATGACATCAAGAAAACTTATTCTAAATTAACGATGAAACGGGTTATTCTAAGATTAAGAAAACTTATTCTATATTAATTATTTTTCCTCTGTCATAGGGGCCTGCCTGTCAGGGCTGCCTATACAGATTCCAGCACACCACCCCAGCACTGTGGGTGGTGACTGGCTAGGAGAGTCAGAATGTTAAACCTCTAGGGCAGAAGCCAGGGTGACAAGTCCTAACTGCTAATCCAACTGCGCAATTCTGATACACAAATTGGAATCCCTCTAACCAGCACAAGAGAAACCATACAGGCAATGCAAGTCCTGCTAAACTACTGAAAAGCTCTGTGCCAGTAAGTCAGATTGAAGAATTCAAAGGTGTCAAAGTAAAATCATAAACCAAATTGAAGACCGTGTTGAGGTCAAAGTAGATCTCAGCACACCACCAGACAAGTGGTGCACTGCCAGAACCAGTAACATAACTACTCGGGGTCAAAGGGCAGAGGAGCACCGTCACCACAATGAGCACCGTAGCCGATCGCAGCACTACACCCCACTGGGTTGGGCGGCTGGTGAACCGTTGCCGCAACACCCACCCAGGGAGTGCAGTACTGTACCGCATCCAGAGTGACGGGGTCCAGCTCAGTGATACCAGAGTACAAGCATAAATCTCCCCTGCACAACACAGGCTGCGGCGCAGCCCGACCCGATACCTGCACAGGGTCGATGTCATTGGCCGCCGTGTAGGCGGCAGCTCCCACTCCCATGACAGAAATCAAGAGAATAAAGGAAAGTAGAAACGGCATCCCCCATAAGCCCGCGTGGGCGGGGAAGCCCCACGGAGGCCTTCCGCAGCCGTGGCTGCGGGGAGCACCGTCATGCCAATCTCCCAGAGCACCACCAGAGTGAGGTGCTTGGGCTGCGGGCGTTGACGAATGATTTGCCGAAACTGTCGAAGTCCGCGGCTTCACGACGAAGCTGCCGTCGGCGAGGTCCTCGTAATCGTCCGTGTCGTAACCCGTGAGATCAACCTGTCCGATGGCGGCGTGGTTCACGGTCTGAACGAACCCAGCGAACTCACCGTCCGCGTCCGCTGTGGTGGTTACCCGCGCCGATTGCAGTGGCGCGGGCTTAACACCCTTTCCCTGCGAGACAGGCATAGCAGGGGCCGGCACGGCGGATGCCGATGCCGCCGCACCACCTGCCGGAACCTGCTCCTCCGGTGTGGCCACCGCTGCGGCGGGTCCGCACACCAGAGCCGAAGCCTCCTGCCCGATGTCGGCAGGAGGCGGGAAAGATGCGTGGGTGTAATGTACCTGCGGGTTGGCCGCGGAGTGAACCTCCGCGGCAAGATCGTCGAGCCGGCGTAGAATGTCATCTCCCTCGGAAGCCGGCTGCTGCTCCACGGTGAAGCCGTAGGCGGACACGTCGATGCCGCCCACCGCTCCCGCACAAAGCACCGCGGGCGGCCCGTACACGGCGGCCGCACGTGCGAAAGAATCTGTGAGATATAATATACCGTATTATATCGGGTGGTCACTGAAAGGTTCCCATACAAGTGTAAACTGATTATAAAGATAAACGAATATAAGCGTATCTGTGACCTAGGTTTCTGCCACCAAGTACTGTACGAGTACTGGTACAGCTAAACGGAGTCATGCACATAATGACCTACGGTGCACTGAATCCAGCACACCACCCTGTAACTGTACGGAGTGCTGTTCAGGTGGCAGAGAGCGGCTCACAGATAAAGTCCAAATGTTCCGAAACAACAAACAGCTCGTAGCTGGAAACTGCTAGAGGGAGGCCTGTGCTTTAGCCAGGGCGGTCCCTTTCTAAAACTGCTGCTAGGACACTGCTCTCAAGCTAAGTTCCTACAGCTCAATCTTGCAGTCACTCAGCCACTTTCAAAGTGGTCCACAAAGCTGCAGAGTTCACCAGAGTTGAAGAAGTTGTCAGTGTCAAAGATGTCCAACCAGAACCAGAGTCCAGAAGTCATAATCCAGAACCAGAGTCCAGAGACCAGTGTCCAGAACCAGATGCTAGAACCATAATCCAGAAGCCAAGAATAGAAGCCAGAACCAGCAGAAGATTCGTAGAACAAATTTAGAAATTCTGAAAAGTGAAAATCTGAACCCAAGCCTGCCGAAACCACAGAAGGAAAAGGAATGCCGAAAGGAAGAGTGTACGGCAAGGCAGACAGACTGTTGGCAGTCACCCCAGTGGGATGTACTGCTGCGGTGAGTTCAGGGGCTCGATCGAGCACCACCGAACCCTGAACCGCTGACACACATGCAAGACACATGAGTGCGGGTAGGGCTAGAGATGCAAAAGAGAAAACTCTCGGCAATGTTGCCACACCGACACGTGACCGTGTAGCCGGTGGGGCCGAGGGAATCTCGTCTCCGGAATAAGAAAAGCCGTCGGAGTCGTCGTCATCGTCGATCACGGAAAGCTCTCCCGGGTGGATCGACTCGTGAACCGAGTCAATTGAGCACAACTTAAGGGACGTGTCAGAGCATGCCGGCATTACCCGGTCCATAAAAGAGACATGTAGTGGTTCCTCGAAAGGAGACCCGAAAGAAGCGGGGTCCGATGCCGAAATAGGGTAAAGCCCAGTGTCGATCTCGTGATTGGCAGGTGGTGGCGCATCGCACACCACCTGCGGTACAGACAGGGTACCGATGTGCAGAGGCGGCTGCTTACCGGCGGTGGCGGCGCCACCGACCTGTGCAGCCGTAGCCGCAGACCGTAGTAGTGACTCAAGGACGCCCCGTGCATCTGAAAGCACACCTTCCATGCCGGCGTCCGAAGCACCACCATGACCCAAGCCCGCATAGTGGGCACGTAATCCCACGTCGTGCCGCACCGGGTAGGTGAAGGGCTCAGGATCGGTACGCACCAGTGGCTGGTCGTGCTCGTGGCATAGGTCAGCGAATTCCTCGTCGTTCTCGTTGTCGAAGGCGGTTTGGAAGGCCGAAACCACCTCGTCCAAGTCCATGGCGGCATCACGTAGCTCAACATCGCACGAACCACACACCTCAGGGCAACGTGCAGTGTCGTGAAAGTGTCCAGGGCAGAGTGGGCACTCCTGTACGAAGGCCGAGGATGCGGAGTGAAATGAGATGCTCCTAGCACCCTGCGCCTTAATACCCTGAGGCCAATTCCCGCCTTTCGGGAGTGGGGACGCCGCGAAGCGGTGCCACCATCCCACGCGACGGTCACGTCCGTGAAATTTACCGTCCGTACGACGGTTTCGCCCATCACGCCACTTGGACGGTGGAAATCTTACACCACCGCCTCCATGCGGACGGTGAGAATCTCTCCGTGGCGGCGGTGTGTCTCGGGAAACATATCGCTCGTCTCGTCGTAGGGAGGCAAGTAGGGTAGTGGCCTCACCAATCACACGAGCGAACTCCTCGAGGAAGTCCGGAACGTCACTCTGCTCGTTACCTGTGTAGGCCAACCCGAGAGGCGTGTGCGTCGGGGCAGGCATACATAGCCTTTGGGCGGTTGGGGCCATTCGGGAACGCACACCACCACACTTCCAGAACGTGGGTGTAGATCTCCTAGATGCCCACCTTCGCTAGCTCAGTGTCCAGGCGAAGCGGGGTAATCACCTCCTTGTAGAACACCGTCTCCAGTGCCGCCAGCAGCTGCCTCTTGGCGGCTTCGTCGTCCAGGGGGCCCGCTCCGCTAGTCGCGATAGCTTTCAGACACTCGTCAAATTGTGCAACCAAGGGCTCAGGGTCATCAGACGCACCAAAAGAAATGCTCAAGAGCTCCTCGTGGTGGCGGAGCGGTCGATGTCCAGGCGGCAGGAGCCGCTTGGTGATCTCCAACAGAGCCCGTTTACAGTAATCACTCACCTTTAAGAAAACCCGGCGATAAGAAACCAGCCAGCTTTGGGGGGGGAGGGGGGTACCGAAGTTGTCGAGAAAAGCTGGCTGGCTTTTTTGAGCTATGGAATCCTCGAAAATAAGAAATATGGGTGCTGGCGCCGCAGGCGGAAAATTTTGAAAATGTCGCCTTTTTAAGTGTTTATCATTGGACTTTTAAGAGAATTGCTGGCTGATTGAAAGAAAATACTTGCTAATTCTTACCGATTCCATAGGACGCTGGCGCTGGCGGGGGGGGGTACGCAAGTTGGTGGAATTAGCTGGCTGACCCCAAATCTCCAGGTTTTCTTAAAGGTGAGTGATTACTGTACCGTCACGAGGAGAAATTCGGGCCGAAGCGTCAACCCACCTTCGAGCTGGAGAATGGTTAGTCGTCAAAGACACCAAAGCACGAAGCAAAATGTCGTTGTAAATGGGGTGAACCTCTTTGGTGACGTCCACGAGGTCAAAGATATCCTCGCTGGCGGTGTCCTTGTTGACGAAAGAGGCCTCCAAGGCAGTCACCAAGGAGTCCCAAAGTAGTTGATGACGATGTGGCTCACTCCCTGAAAACGAAGACGCCTTCGTTCCCAATGTGTCCTTCGCGACACGCTTCACAACGTCAGTGTCCCAGGACGATTGCAACACGGCATTGCCGCGTGTCCTGTCAGCAGCAGCGAGTGCGACCTTCGCTGACTGCGGGGTGCTCTTATAGCGAGCACCCACGTTCCTAGCAAAAATTGAATCCAGGCGCATTCTAGCGCCCACGGCAGGTGTACCAACTGAGGATGTAGTCATCAGAATAAATTCCTATAGGAGGGGGGTTGGGGAAAAGGCGAGGCGCAAATCGTAAGGTGGCGGGCGACGGTAATGCAGTTGCGGAGTAAGGACAAGATGGGGTCGAACGAAATCAACGAAGTCGAATACGCGATGGCCAAGGAGATGTCGACAGGGGTGATCAAGCCAAGTCAAAGACAAAATCCAACGCGGACACTCGAAGAAGTTGCCGAAAGTCCCAATCCGAAATCTCACCGCAACTTAGTGCAAACCGCACGCCCTAAAGTGGCCAATTCAACACCTCGCGAGGCCCCAACGCCCCGCCAAGCGGAAAAGCTTAGCCAATCATGGCAAAGTCAGCAGTGAGAAAAGCGGGGTAATACCCCATAACCTGTGAGATATAATATACCGTATTATATCGGGTGGTCACTGAAAGGTTCCCATACAAGTGTAAACTGATTATAAAGATAAACGAATATAAGCGTATCTGTGACCTAGGTTTCTGCCACCAAGTACTGTACGAGTACTGGTACAGCTAAACGGAGTCATGCACATATTGACCTACGGTGCACTGAATCCAGCAGAATCCGCTCCATCATCCGCTGCCTGCTGGAACAACGCGCACATAGCGAGCGCGTGCACCCCCTCCGCGTCCTCCTCGTCGATGGGAACACAAAACGCTACAGCAGAGGTGGGCGGGTGTTGGCGCCCGCCCAACGGGCAGTCGCGGTAAAAGTGATAGCTCTCACCTTTGCCCGCCTTCTTGCACCTACCGCAGAACGGCTTCGCCCGTTGATCGTCGCGGTCGAATCCCACTGGTGGGGCTTTGTGGGTCCCCACACGGAATCCTCGCGGCTGCTGCCCCCGCTGCTGCTGCTGCCGCTGCTGCACCCGCTCCCGCTGTTGCCGCACCACCGGAGTGGCCTCACCGTGTTGCCTCTGAACGAGCTCCTTCAGCTCCGTGATCTTCTGCAGCAGTGCGTCGTACTCGCTGCTAGACAGGTGCGCGGAGATGCCGTCCGCGCCAAAAGCCGCCTTCCCCCCGCCCGTCTGTGCCCAAGCCTGGTAAATTTCCACAACCATGGAACGGAGCGAAACTAGTGACACATGAGTCAAGTCAGCAGCCATGGGATAGCGGACCTTCACCGCACAGCGTAGAACACGGGGTCGAGTCGGGTGTAGATGGATAACTTCCTCGTGGCCTCGGTCGGTGTCCAGTCGGAAGCTCGGTTATCCCGCACCAAACGTTGCTCCTTAGCCAAGATCGGCTGCGGGTCAACGTTTGCGGGATAACGCAACGCGGCGTGCTCCTCCTGCTGCGACTCTCGTAGCGCCACTGGAACACAACCCTTAATGATGTCGACAAGGGCTCGCCGTCCATCTCGGTCAGTCGAAGAATCGGTACCAGTCAGCCAGACGAACGCGTTGCTGTGCTTCTCAATCACCAGGGCAAGAACGTCGTAGAGAAGCCCATTCACCCTGTTGACCACGGGTGCCAGAGGGTCGTCGAGGTCAAAGGCACGTAGCTCCAGGCCAGCCGACTGAAACTCCGTACGCAGCTGCACCACCAGGTCGGACAGAAGGCCAGCGTCGTCCGTACCGCGAAAATTATGTTTCTTGTCGCCAAGAATATCCTCACGGATACTCTTGGCCCAAGCTCGATGTAGTCGCGTCTTGTAGATCTCATCGACGAGCTTGGACTGCTCCTACAGGTAACGTCCTATGCTTCTATAAACGCGACCCCCCCCAACGCAATTTACGCGTAATTTACGTGTTTCGGGCCATTTGAGATTTACGCGTAAAACGTATAGTACAATGGGATTTCACCATAACCCTGAGCGGCGATTATCACTGTTAAAATCCATCGAGAGCGGTGATAACCACCACACAATTCCGATATGTAATAGCGCCTTCATTAGGCTTTGAAACTAGCATATATATGCATATGATCATGTTTCAATCCGTAGCAGACGAGCCGAGAGGCGAGAGCAGATGTGCAGATCAGCAGAAGTGCAGAACCTACAGAAGAGGTGTAGAGCAGGGCAGAGGCGGCAGACAAAAGAGCACAAACGGCAAAAGAAAATGATTTCAGTTTTGATGTTATAATGCTCTGATTGCAACAAACAATATATCATTGTGTTCGTCTATGAAATACCTATTTGTATGCAAAGTTTTAGCCGGAAAGACCTCGTGACTCAAAAGCTATTCACATATCAAGAAACCCTATTATTTTCGGTTATTCCACATGGTGGGTGTTCTTCACCAATGTCGGTCATACTTAATAATAGAGTTGTCCCTCGCCCGGAGACGGAACACCCTGGCTGCCAAAAGAAAGGACAACGGCCGCATCAACGCATCTGATCTCATTAGCAAATCTGTGACACTGTTGACTGTAGTCTGAACGAAGTCTCGCGCTGGACACGAAATCGCGTAAAATCTCAGATTTTACGTCATTCGCGTAAAATCGTGCTAAAACAGGGTACACGTAATTTACGCGTAATTTACGTGTTTCAGGCCATTTGAGATTTACGCGTAAAGCGTTTATAGAAGCATAGGTAACGTCTGACGGCCACGTCCGCGTCTTCGTTCGATGCAGGGTTGGGGGTAGGAACAGAAGGCGTAGCCGCCGTTGGTGTGTTCCGCACCCCGTCGATCAATCTCAGAGAGGCGTCGATGTCGCTGTCCCTCGTGAGGGACTTTTTGGATCTCGTAATGACTCCCATTCTTAGATAAGCCTGTCGGGAGGCGGTATGCTGCAGCACGTTTGGGTAGGGTCGCGGGGAAAATGCGACGTCACAGATACGGACCGAACGGTGTAGCCATGCAAGCAAGGGGCAAAGGAAGATGTCGTCGAAGTCAAAGGTGCCAAGGTCACCAGCCCAAAATACGGTAGCAGGCGGGATCAGAGCTTGCAGAAAACCGTGAATGGACATTGCGACGACGAAACCCAATCCAAGCCGGCACCCCATAGCCGCGGCTCAAAGTCGCTCACCGCAAACTGCTCATCCCATAATCCCCACTAATGCCCAAACGCGCAAAAGCGCACCACCTCTCCGAGCGGCCGTTTAGCCAACCATGGCCAAACTAGCAAGTGGAATAAAGCGTGGATGGGGCCACGACCTACCGGAATATCCTAGTTCACTAGATATCAGAGGGTCCCGAACTGTATGGAAAAACTGTCATAAGATAAATAAACCCTAAGCTAGATATACCCGGAACGGTCTCGCAACGGTCTCGGGAACTAGCCTACCTGTGACACAACGTGTGTCACAACACGAACCTATAGAATGATCCGTCAGCAGTCCAGTGTTGGTCCTAGGGGTCTGTCATAGGGGCCTGCCTGTTAGGGCTGCCTATACAGATTCCAGCAGCAGCCGCGTCAAGATAGCGTTCGCATAAGCGACCCTTGACAGGAATGAAATAAGGGCAACTGTTGAAAGTTGGTAAAAAAAACGTAGGGCGTTGGGGCAACCCCGCTCGGATGGTTCAACGAGAAAATTTGTCGCGGCCGCGATCGCAACCTTGCTCCTGGTCGCCAAGTCCCAAGGTCCCCCCACCCTTGCGCCCCGCGCTTGAAGCCTCAAGTCCCCCCACCTTCCGCGCCGCCGCCAAGTCGAATCTTGGGGGTTGTTCACCATATGTTATTTAAAAAATCTCTGCTATAAAAGGTGTATTCACAAGGTCTGCATGCGCGTATGTCGCGATTATGAACAGCGCCGTGTCGTGGCGGGTGTCAGGGTGGCCAGGCTGTTGAGGTTCCAGGTGTGAGGGTTGGTGGAGAAGGGCGCGCGTGGCGGGTGTCAGGGTGGCCAGGCTGCTGAGGTTCCAGGTGTGAGGGTTGGTGGAGTTAGGGCGCGTGGGCTGTTACGGGGGAAAAATTTTGTATATATCCCCCCCCCAGCTGAGGGCGTACTGGGCAGGGAGCCTTCTGCTGGTTGGGACGGGGAGAGTGCGATGTGTTCGTCGGGGTGGGGAGCTGGTGTGGCGGAGTGTGGGGTGGGTTGGTTGTGGCTGGTCGTGTGGAGTTGGGGGTGCGGCTGCGGCTGGGGGCGCGCTGATCTCGAAGTTCAGCGGCAGGGCGGTTGTGGCTGTGGGCGTGTTGTTGTCGTCGTTGACGGCGTTGGAAATTTTTTTGTATATATATGGAATGTGAAAGGTTCAGGAAACAGGGCAAAATTGTGAAAAAGGCCCCCTTCTGGGAGTGTCAAAAGTGCACGGGACTGGTGAGCATCCCCAAAGGTCTTGACAGGCAACCTGACGAAAAGGTGCCGGGTCAGAGCGGAGTCCTGAAGGGGAAGGCGAAAAGGGGCAACTCCAGCTCGAGAACCACGCAACGACGGCCAAACGGGCTGCTGGGCCCGACTCCAAAAGGGATACCAAGGTCCAGCAGTCAGCAGATACCAAATTCACAACTCGCTCGGGCTGGCTGAAAAGGCTGAATTGAGCCCACGCGTTGGGCCAACCAGCCCGAGTGGGGATGCCCAAAGAAGGTGGCGGCAGTCGGCGCTGAATTCACGGGGTCGGTTCAGGCCACAACAGCGAAAGAACACAGTCGGGTAAAGTTTCGGAATTCATGGTGTCCAAGCAGCGAAGGAGTGTGGTGAATCCACTCTGCGTTCATACAGCCGGAGCGCGCGTGAATGCACACTTGAAAACGGTCGCAGCGGGGTCCGAGCAGAGGAGCCGTTGACTCTCAGGAGTTTGAAAAGTCGTCAGGAGTGTTGAGCGGTGACGTCGTTTGAAGCGGCCGAGCTTAGCCGAGCGTGCTGAATTCCCAAGTTTGTGCTGAATTCGAGTTTTTGAAACGGAAAGCCGCTGGCCGTCTCGGCGTCGCCGTGCACCTTCTCAACACTCCTAGGGTGGGAATTCACGGGAGTGCGAACTATCGCGCCTCACCTGAGAATTCCCTAAGGAACTTGGTAAAGAAAAGTAGTCGTAAACGACGAAGACGACGTCTTCGTACGAACACGTAGAAGGCAGCAGCAGCGGCGTTAGTGAGTGAAGCTAAAGCTGAGCTGCGGCACGCACACATACCGCAAACGCACGCACACAAGCATGAATTCAGGGTACACTTTTCGCGCGCCTGTTTATTGTCGTGCGGCGAATTCAGAGGTGCTCCAGACTCCTTAGGTGCATATCGGGTCCCTGCACGACTGTCCGTTCCTTGCAAGAAAACACGAAAAGCGTTCACTTAGCACACGGCGTCTCGGGCTTACCTCAACTGCGCGGAGCTGTGGCCTTTAGCGCTGCGGATTCGCCTTCCGTTATGCGAGTGTGGATCTACGCCTAACCGGTGTGGTCGCGCGAGCGGGGTTGCGGGTGCGGGGGCACTGAATTCAGGCTATGCGCTACGTGAGGAGCGCGTATCAGACGAACTGTCCCTGACTGATTCAAACAGGCGCTTAGTGCGTGGGAATTTGCAGAGTCGCTGTGAATTCAGCGAGGAAATATATATATTCGATACAAACTTACGCAAGGCCAAGATGATTTTGAAAGGTTCAGTGTTATCTGCAGAATGTTTTGAAATCGCCTCTATTCTCCTTAAAAGCTCCTCTCCTACAGCTGCAGCTAGGCGTTTTGTGTCTTCTCGGTTCGCGATGTTTCGCCTTCTCCAATCAGCGATCTGCTTCCTCATTTGAACTGTCGCCAAATGCTACATCCCGTTGGTGACTCTTGAGATACTACATTCTGATGATGGCTGCTGGTGTGACGTGGTGTCACATGTGGTGCGTCCATGTCGAGTTGCCGTGAACGTCTGTGCTTGGGGCGCGGTGCAGTGCTTCGCGTTTGTACCCGTCGGTGTTGCAGGTGCCGGCGGTGATCCGGTGCGGCGAGCAGGGGATTTCGTCCACGTGGCGCGGATGAGGCGCTGTGGTGCCTGTGATGTTCCTTGATCTTCACGAGGCCGTAGATGGGCTCAGCCAGGCCCGGCGAACGTCGCGTCACGCCCGGCGGACTGTTGCCCCGGTTGTGCGAGCAGGGGCAGCTCAGAGAGAAAGCATTTTGTAGAACAGGAAATGGGTCAGGGCGAATGTAGTTCGAGTTTGGCGTTGGTGTCGTACGTGGTGACGTGGCTGTCGTGCTGCTGAATAACTGACTGGGGTGTTTTGGGTAGATGTAACGGCTGATACGCCATGGGTGGCGCCCGTGGCTGCTGTGCGATGGTGCTGTTGTCGTGACGCGTCGTACTGTACCGCGTTGGCGTGTTTTGGGTATAACTGAGATGCGTGACAAGCGTCATCATGCAAATAACTGATTATGAGGAAGGGGTAGTCTGGGGGGCGCCGTACTGATCGCGGGTTTCACGGAGTTTCGACTCGCGAAAGGGGATGTGACTGTGAGGTTTACTCCTGTAAGGGTGGCAGTCAGGAAGGCTCGCCCTTGGACGTAGGTGCTGGCATCTGCTTTCCTGGTGGTTTGCTGAAGCAAGATTTACATCGGGCTGACGTGGATTGCTGGTGGTATCTGAGCGTGAAATTGGGGTGGTGGTGTGGCTGGTTATAAATGCTGGTGGTATCTGAGCGTGAAGTTGGGGCGGTGGTGTGGCTGGTATAAATGCTGGGGCCATCAGGCATGATAATTGAGGTAGTGTGGTTTGGCTGGTATAAATGCTGGTGGTATCTGAGCGTGAAATTGGGGCGGTGGTGTGGCTGGTATAAATTGTGGTATCTGAGCGTGAAATTGGGGAAAAGCGATGTTGCGGAGTGGGGGGAAATGGTGACAACTGGGCGCGGGCGTGAGAATGACTGTCTGAGAGGTGGCAGGGAAGTGGCGAAGCTGAGAGCGCAAAGGGGAGGGAAGGCCTTTGTCGGGGCTGCGAGGGGGCCCCCTCCCGGCCCCAGGGTTGGGCGTGTCTATAGTTGTGACATACACGTATCATTCAGGTACTTCTGACGATCTGGTTGAGATGGGACCTAAGTCTGAACAATTTGCGACTCGGTTTGTGTGCACGATTAAAAACAGTGATGGCACCGCCTGCGGCACGATACGCAACCTATTTCACGAGCTTGGGAAGTCAGTAAGCACGAGCAACCTGATCACGCACATTAGGCGCTATGCACATGCTATACACATGCCTCCAAACAATGAGCTAAAATTTGCCCCACTCAGATGAGCAAAGAATGACTAAATGAACCAACAACCGAAAATATCCGAAAATCGTGATTAAACTAATCAAGTCTTGATTATACCCGACAAGGTACTAATCAAGTCTTGATTAGACCCGACAGGGTACTAATCAAGTCTTGACTAGCCACGGCAGGGTACTATTCAAGTCTTGATTAATCACAGGACCCCACTAATCAAGTGTAATCATAGTATTCATGACGAGCCCTGATCGTAGGCTGTACACGACACAGTGAGAGTGTATGCTGTATGCATATTATATCAATTGAAGCTCGAGTGTATTGTATATAAATATAGGGGGGTGGAGGGGGGTGAAGGGGGAGGGGAGGGGTGGGGGAGGGGAGGGGGGAGGGGGGCAAGGGGGAGGGTGGGGGAGGGGAGGGGAGGGGGAGGTGGGGGCAGGGGTTGGGGTATTGGGTTGTTTCAGTTTTGGTTTATGCTGGATTCAGTGCACCATGGGTCACACCCATTAAGCCATTCAACTGTACCAGTACTCGTACGGTACTTAATTTGATGAATACCTGGTCACAGATGCATTATATATTGATTTCTTTATAATCAGTTTACACTTGTATGAAAAGTATTCAGTGACCGCCCCGATATAATACGGTTTATTATATCTCACAGTTTATGCGTTCGTTCACGAAGATTGGGGATTATTTTTTCCCCACCTGTACGTTTACGTACCCCCTATATAATTTCTGGAGTAATTTTGCATATATAAACTAGGTCTTCATTCCCGCAATTCCGAAAATCCGGATTATTTCACAGATAATTTATCAGCTGAAAACGTGTGCGCTTCATGCACGTGACGGATTTTGGCTCCCAGACGTTTCTTATGAGATGTTCAATTAGTGGACGAAATGCTAAATGCCTTTAGCGGCTAAATGCATTTAGCGTTTCGTAAATGCATTTAGCGTTTATTCCCTGCAATGTTCCGTCGCGTGAGATCGACTGCTTAGGATATGCTCGTCGCGTGGCAGACGAAACGCTAAACGTAACGTAACGGCAAACGCTAACGGCAAACGCTAACGGCAAACGCTAACGGCAACGCTAACGGCAAACATAGCGTAACGTAAACGGCAAACGTAACGGTAAACGTAAATGCATTTAGGAATTCCTAAATGCATTTACGATTTTTTTGGGTCAAAACTCCTACGGAAATGCATTTAGGAATGGGAAGGGTTATACGCGCTGGAATTCACACGTCGTTTCCGTCTCAATCCCGAAAAATTTCTGAACCAGCGTGACGGTCATATCGTCTTGCATCGTCTCGCGTGTCATCGTGAATTTAATTTCCAGGATTATTAAAACAGATAATCAATTTATCTTCCATCGATATCGCGGATACGATTACCGTTGGCGCTGGCGTTGACTAGCTCAACCATAAAGCGCTCGCTGCGACATTTACTGCTCATAATTTTCTCAACGTTCCTTCGCCTCAGGGCCGGAACTGTGTTCACTGTGACTGCTGTGTTATGTGCAGGGATTGCGGAAGTGTTTGGCTGTTTTTATTTTTCAATTCGTTTATTGCATATATGCGGAACTCACGGTATTCGGTGTGTGCAGCTTGTGTCGCAGGTTTTCCGATGGCGAGGAGGGACGCACCTTTTGAGATGTGGAAGTCTAGGGCAACCTAGCTTGGGATGATACCCAACCACATCGGACTTACTTTGTTTTCATATTTTAATCTACTCACCTTGCATATGCATACAAACTTTGAGGAGCATCGAGGTTTGATAAGTACTAGACTGATTTATCTTTTTGGGTTTGTGGCGCCATCGCGACCTCTTGGGATGTGGAAGTCAAGGTTGAGCATGCCAACCTTGCTTGGGTTCGAACCCAACCACATCGAAGTCTGAGTCCTTGTGCTTCAGGGAAGTAAAATATGTATATCTTAGCAATATTTGTGGAAAGTCTCGTGCGCTAGAACGCACGGGAAGCCCTTGGCTGTTTGGCATGTATTGGGTTTGGGTCCATTCGAGCCCAAACCCAATAAATCTGCCAAAGAAATAAACTGATCATTTCGCGAACAATGTATCTCAGTCCTTGAGCTTCAGGAAACTTAAAGAGATATATCTCGAGAATATTTGTGGAAAGTCTCGTGCGCTAGAACGCAGGGGAAGCCCTTGGCTGTTTGGCATGTATTGGGTTTGGGTACATTCGAGCCCAAACCCAATAAATCTGCCAAAGAAATAAACTGTTCGTTTCGGGCACAGTGTATGCCAGTCCTTGAGCTTCAGGGAACTCAAATGTATATATCTCGATAATATTTGTGGAAAGTCTCGTGCGCTAGAACGCACGGGAAGCCCTTGGCTGTTTGGCATGTATTGGGTTTGGGTACATTCGAGCCCAAACCCAATAAATCTGCCAAGGAAATAAACTGTTTGTTTCGCAAACAATGTATCTCAGTCCTTGTGCTTTAGGGAACTTGAAGATATATATCTTGACAAAATATCAGCGTAGTTTCGTTTGCTAGGAAGCACGGGAAGACCTTGACTGTTTGGCATTTGTTGGTTTGGGTACATGAAAACCCAAACCCAAAAAGCTCTTTGTCATGAAGTGACCTTCTCGTGCATACTTGACGACAATCCTTGCGCGCAAGATGGTGAACTAATATTACTCTCAGCAAATTTAGTGCAAAGTTTCGTGCGCTAACACAGAGGACTTCGATGTGGTTGGGTTCGAACCCAAGCAAGGTTGGCATGCTCAACCTTGACTTCCACACCCCAAGAGGTCGCGATGACGCCATAAACCCAAAAAGATAAATCAGTCTCTAACTTATCACACCTCGATGCTCCTCAAACTTTGTATGCATATTCAAAGTGAGTTGAATAAAACGTGAGAACAAGGTGGGTCCGATGTGGTTGGGTGTGATCCCAAGCTAGGTTGCCCTAGACTTCCACACCACAAGAAAGCGCGCCCCTCCTCGCAATCGGAAAACCTGCGACACAAGCTGCACAAAATGAGTATCGTGAGTTGGCACATATGCATAAGTAAACTGAAAAATAGAAGCAGCCAAACACTTCCGAAATCCCTGCGCATAACACAGCAGCCACGACATCGTTCCGCCCATGAGGCGAAGCGAAGGACCGTTGAGAAAATTATGTGCAGTAAATGTTGGTGCGCAGCTCTTTATCCTTGAGCTAGTCAACGCCAACGGCAATCGATTATCGTATCCGCGATATCGATGGAAGATAAATTGATGATGATTTAATAATCCTGGAAATTAAATTCACGATGACACGCGAGACGATGCGAGACGATATGACCGTCACGCTGGTTCAGAATTTTTCCGGGATTGAGACGGAAACGACGTGTGAATTCCAGCGCGTATAAACTATGAATGTCGTGAACCTGTCCGCTCGCTGAAAACGTGTGCGCTTCATGCACGTGACGGATTTTGGCTCCCAGACGTTTCTTATGAGATGTTCAATTAGTGGACGAAATGCTAAATGCCTTTAGCGGCTAAATGCATTTAGCGTTTCGTAAATGCATTTAGCGTTTATTCCCTGGAATGTTCCGTCGCGTGAGATCGACTGCTTAGGATATGCTCGTCGCGTGGCAGACGAAACGCTAAACGTAACGTAACGGCAAACGCTAACGGCAAACGCTAACGGCAACGCTAACGGCAAACATAGCGTAACGTAAACGGCAAACGTAACGGTAAACGTAAATGCATTTAGGAATTCCTAAATGCATTTACGATTTTTTTGGGTCAAAACTCCTACGGAAATGCATTTA